>CM076670.1:4329015-4525668 GCA_038496675.1 Rachycentron canadum | reverse complement strand
AATATCAAACATCCTGAAACAAATCTGTGAACAAAAAGCTCCAAATTCTAACCCAGCACAATCTGATTTTAATCCCATTCACAGCTTCAAGTGTTTGCAATGAAATGAGACAGTCAAGACTATTTAATACCATGTGTGATTCATTAAAAATATTTAGCTGGGCTTTACATAAACAATTTATAGTTTGAGTTTGAAATTCATACTTTTCATAACCTTTGATGCAGAGACAACTGAGCTCAAAAACAAGTGCGAATAAAGTCTTGAGTTAAGGTTTTATATACTTTTTTTTTTTTTTGGTTAAAAAATAGCCAATAGCCAAACAGAGAAACACCAAATAGAGCTGTATTTTCACCACTAATAATTTGGTGCTGGTTTAGTTTGGTCAATAAAATGTAAGAAAAATGTCTTATTCTGACCAATCAATTATCCTCCATTGATCCCACAATATCAAACTCAGAGAGATACAGAGGTGTTTGAGAGTCAGTGCAAATGAATGAATGGGTCATAATTTAATGTGTTAAACGAATACAAATGTGTGTGCGCATGATTGTGTGGTTTCGCATATCGATATCCGCATTCGTGGGGAAACCTCTGGATGATGGTGCTGTGAGCTTTGAGTCAACACACACACTACACACAGCAGCAGCCCACCAGTTTATAATCTCTCCCCAGTTATGGTTGGTATAGACCCATCCACATCTTATCAGCATCTGTCCAAAGGGAACAGCATCCAACCCTGCTGACACACATTAGATAGAGCTGTCTGCTCAGGGCTGGATTCTGGGAGGGAAGCAAACAAACATGCACACAGAGGAGGCTAATTGTAGTTCGGATGATCAATATGCATGAATGCTTTACTATTAACTCTGACAAACAGAGAGAGAGAACGAAGGAAGCAGAGAGAATGAGGAAAACACAGTAGGACACTAATCCAGTAGCTTTTAATATAGTGTGGATCGATCGAAGCCAGTTTGGAGAGCCTGTCTCTGCCAGTTGGGTCATGTTGATATTATAGATCCAGAATCCTGAAATGTCCTCCAGTATCTTATAACTAATCATCTTCACTCATTGTGGAATATATTGATACACATATATTGCAGTCTTGCTATGGCAGCTCTAGAGTTGACCTGCTCTTCTGAAACACTGTGGCCTTCAGTGCAGAAAGCTTCATCAGTACATGCCCTGATGCTCCGGCTTCCTGTCAGTGCCGACATCACTCTGACTCAGTCCATCTTTTCATTTTCTCTGTTGTTTTGCTCTTATATTAAAAATATATATATATTCCTACTTACTGTTCCTATTACTACTTTCAATGCACAAACTACTTGAGATTAAAGTGTTATATCAGATCCTTTGACACTTATTTCAGTTTCTCGTTGCCTTGAGGCTTAAAAAAAGCAGCAGAATAACAAAGACAGGATAATGTAATGTAACATAATGTAGAGACTGTAGTGCTCAGGTGTTCATATTTGCATTACACTGCTATCATATTTGTGTTTTTAATAGGGTTAACTGGGATTAATTAGGGTTAACTATTTACAGGTATTAATGTGTCTTAGATTTTCTAGTACTTCTAAATGGGTCCACTGGTGCATCCTGCCTTGAAGAGCTACTGAGATCATTAGTTTGAGTTGTTTTAAATTCTTTTACATGCCAGTATAATTTAAAGTCAACAGCAAAGTGAAAACAGCAGGAAAATTAAATTGCAGTTGCTTTAATGTAGAAATATTTATGTGGGATTCATGTGCACTGCAGATGCATTCAGGCTGGACCTCACTCATTCCCCTGTGAGCACGTAGAGAAAGCTAAATCTGTCGTTGGAGACGTGGGATGTGAGCAGCCTCAAAAGCATCAAAAGCCACAAAAATAATTATCTCCTGCTTAAAATAAATCATTTGTTTTTCTAAAAACGAGCTTTTGGCCTCCTGCTTCTCTCTTGTCTTGACCTTCTCTTTTCAGATCTGCACATTGAATTGCAAAAAAGGTACAACAGCAATGGGACCAAACCTCACCTTGACCCACAAGGTGAGTTTGAACAAACAATAACGGCAAAGAAACGACGTAACATTAAACTGCCCTTCATCAGCTAATGGCTCTGGGAGACGTCGCGCTCCCGCCGTCCTAATCTCTTCAGCCACGTCTGCTTTTGTTGTTTTGGTTTCGGGTACATGGAGCTTTTATGGAAATCTGGGAGAAGTGCTTTACGAGTCCATGAACATAATTAAATGTAACTGTGAGACGTGAGAGTAGCGCTGCCACTGGGAAAAGAGATGTTTAGCTTCTATCAGAATATTCTGTTCAGGGAGATAAAACGTGAAATGAAGCCGACCGTCGATCCTGCCAGTCTCCGTTCCTCTTCTATGACATTTCCCATTTCCATGGTGTGTGTGTGTGTGTGTGTGTGTAGAAGAGAGACAACTAGCATCTGCAAACTTAATCTATTAATTCTGCTGCCGAGTCTGACATTGTGGATTCTTCAGTAAACGTCTAAATAGATCAATTATCAATATTTAAAGGTGTGTTACCTGCATCATGGATGGCAGGTTCTTACAACAGCGTCACACTGTCACAATGTATTAGGACCTGTAAATGGTTTTCTGTGTGTGTGTGTGTGTGTGCTTCAGGCTTGTTGTACCCTCACTCTTCAATTTCACCCACTTCTTATCTCTCCCAGTAACACAAGCTGTCCACCATTGTCCGCCAACAAAAAGCAGGGCTATCTCTCCTTCTGCCTCTCATGTCCTGCCCACTCCCTTCTCTCCATTCAAGGCTTTTTCCATTCCTCCTCTGGCAATTCACAATTCTCCGTCCTCTCCATCTGCCTCATCTGATAGCAGCTCTGTTTCCCTCCATCCCATCACCCTGCTCCTCCTTTCGCTCCTGTTTTTCTCAAAACTGCCCCCAAACCCCAGATTTGTCTAATTGCTGTGTTTACTTTGCCAAATTCATTTTTTTTTTTTTTTTTGGCAGTTTAATCTCTGCCTTGCTCCATCTTTTTCCAACATAGGATTTAGATTGATTTTGTTTTATTCCAGCCCAGTCTGTCCTCTATGTGTTCTGTCTTTATACTAACCCGTCCCTCAGTGTCTTTCTGTGACCTTTTGAAACAAGTCATAAAAGCACATTCAGGCTAATTAGGTTAAAACTATAACTGCTACCGTTTATTTTATATCTTTTTCATTACGATTTGACAATATAACAATGATTATACATAGGTTTTTTTTCACCTGGTGGGTTTAAAGAGTAAGTGGTGAATTCTCGTAGTCCGTTTTTTGCTTTTTCAGAGCTGAATCCCAAAGAGACCAACTTCATCAATGAAACATTATAAGTAGGAAGATGCCACAGTCTTGTCCACGCTATTAAACTGAGAAATCAGGATTTCCTATGTCATGTTGGAGGAAGGCTGGCAAACAATTAAACTGCCAATGCCAATATTAGCTCACTGGATATATATCAAAAATCTTTTATTGGTCAGACTTTATTTCTTATTAGGGCCAAATGATTAAAAAAAAAAAAAAAGTTGCATTATTTTGGCAAATATTGTGATTACGATAAAAATAACAATTTCAGTTGGAACAGTCTTTTCAATTTCACTGACAAAAACATAAAAATGATAACAATGTGATTTTTGTCTGGTCAATGTGGAGAATGATTTGTAGGCCCATGTCTGTTGTTACAACATTTATAAAAACAACTGCAGCTCCTGTGATTTGGATGTACAATTCAGGCACACTAACCTAAGCAAAGAGCTGCTGTATTATACTATTCACTGCAAATTATAGCTATACAACTCATGAGTCAACTGCTAAATAATCATTAGTTACTAAACTGATCATATGAGAAGATTCTCTGAGGATCGGTATGAGGTAAACTCAAGAGGCAACATCTACTGGTAGGAAATGTTTTTTCTGTATTCTGTTTTTTTGTGCAACTGGTTTTCTGGGGTATCCCCCGGTGACTCAACTAAAACCTCAACTACAGATCTAAAAATGTCAGATGAGAATTTATGATATTGAAGAGCCTCAAATAAATTCCCGTGACCTATATTTTGAAAGCTATATATGCAGTTTCTAGGTACAGCAAGCCACTAACACCAAATGTGTGAAGATGGACCTTTGTGCAGCCAAGGATTGGTTGACACACAGATCAAATATGAGTCACAGCTCAGGAAAACACAGAGCAGCGTTATAGCTCTACGGGAAAACCACATACAGTACGCCCATGGTGCAAATAGTACATATGGTCCATGTGGCGCACACACACACACACACACACACACACACACACACACACACACACACACACACAAGCGAATCATCTGCCAGCACATACATACGTGTGTGTGTGTGTGTGTGTGTGTGTGTATAAAGACAAAAAGAGTGTATAATTGTATGTGTCAGTCTGAATGTGTGGGAGAAACAGTCATAGAAACAGAGTGGGTGAGTGCACACTGGCATAAGTAAGTTATAAGTTGCACATAATATGATTGTTTGTGTGTGTGTGTGTGTGTGTGTGTGTGTGTGTGTGTGTGTGTGTGTGCGCGCGCCACATGGACCATATGTACTATATGCACCACTGGGTGTACAGTATGTGGTTTTCCCGCAGAGCTATAACGCTGTTCTGTGTTTTGAGCTGTGACTCATATTTAATCTGAAGGCAGAGCAGAAGTGATTCCTCCATAACAGCACAAAAAAAGATACATGCATGTGTGTGTGTGTGTGTTTCTGTGTGTGTGTGCACAGACCTATTGCTCACCATAGTGCTCATCAAGACCAAAACCTGGCATGGCTCTTTGCTGTGTGCTTTTGCCCACTGCAGGGGAGCTATTTGAGCGTGTGACTGCACGTAGGTGGGTGGGCACTTCATCTTCTGATGTTGTTATACTGAGCTATCTAGTGTGCGTATCGTTACGTGGGTGGCTGCTGCCTCGTTTTGGAAGGCATGAGAGTGAAATGTGCAGAGTGTGTGTGTGTGTGTGTACGAAGCCACAAATCAAATCCCCGGAGAAATGCAAAATTGAGAAATATGGGGGAGGTAAACAACAGCGACCAAAACAATTCTGGACAGGCCAGTAGTTCAATATTTCTGCACTGAACATGACTTGACAGAGAGAAACAGCAAAAGAGAGGGGGAGAGTGCTCAAACGAGAGGAAATAGATGAAATGAAATGAAAAAGAGATGGAGAGATAAAAAAAAGGAAAAAAAAAAATAAAACAGGTTAAACAATAGAGAGAAAGAGCGTGTAGAGTGACGGTGCACAAACATCAGGTTTGTGTTGGTGTAGAAGTAAGAAAGAGCACTCATGTAGTTGAATAAACACATAAATGTGTGTATGTGTGTGTGTGTGTGTGTGTGTGTGTGTGTGTTTTTCCCCCTGCAGCTAGTGTTGCCATCTGCACACCAACGTGTTCAACTCTGCTCTACGTCTGGACTGGGAAACAAAAATGTAAAAACGAGGCTCGCTGATCACATCCAATCTCCGCCACAAACACAACTGCACAGTAATACACTTATCATTCTGTTATGCAACCATGTGAACAAATGGCTTGCAGAAATACATGAGCTGAAAGTGTTTTTTATTTTGGGCAGTAGTGACAAATAGCACCCTATGGCCTGGATTCAGATTGTGAAACGGGCAGAGTGTTTTAAAGCAGGAAGACACTGACCTTATGGTGCCTTCCAGAGGTGCTGTGTTGTTTGTGTTCATGACAAAAGGGCACGCAAACACAACAAAAACTCAAATTTTACTTCAGCATCACGGTTGACACAAAACATAGCCTTTGTCCTCTTTGCTTAACGCGAGGAGAGAAAGTGAAACGGATGAGATGCAATGAAAAGGAAAGATGAAAAGTCACAAATAGGAAACCAGTCAGGGAGATTGAAAGTGAGTACATCGAGTCATGGTTCATGAACGCAACAGCGTTGTGTTGGTGAGAAGGTAAGAAACTGAAGAGAAAGTTCAGGAACTTCCAAACAGCAGCTACACAGCCAAAAGTACCTGATGCTCATGATGCATTGGTTACCACTTCAAAAACTTTGAAGCACTTTCAAGTTTTTTTTAAGGGACAAAAACTTCCCTCATAAATTTTGTAGTGCTAGATTTACAAATTAAAGCGCATAGATTTATGGCCACCCAAGGACACTGGCTTTAGCACTTTCCTTTTACAACATTTCAGGCCAAAAACATGGCCCTCGCTACAAAATATGAAAGCAAAATAATCCCTTTCAAATCATGCTGGAAATGTTTGAAACAAGGTTAATTAACGTGCATCCTTTCAGCGACTCTATAAAGATGTTCAGTTGCAGCATGTGGCAAACTCAACTCTCACAGAGGAAAGAACGTGTCGCAATAAAGTGCAGGGTTTAAAAAACCACCACACCCATGGACAGATTATGAAACAATGGGAAATTGAGCATCACATGAGCCACGCTAAGGCCCCACAGCTGAAGAGCAGGACCCACTGATTTACATTAAATACAGTGGGTGTTTGTTGCTTTTGTTGAGTTTCACATTTCCTTGTGGTCCTATTGCATTTGTAGTTTTTGTTACCAACTTGTGGTTGCTTTGTTGCTATTTGTGTTCATTCTGTCTGACACCATTTCATCTCTTCGTCGCCGTTAATGCCTCTTACTCTGGCTGTTGTATTTAATATAAGGTCAGGTTTCACTGACACTGGAGAACTATTTTGCTTTGCTTTTTATTGCACGTCTATTCAGCCCTCGACACAGCAAAGAACATGCAAGGCTTTTGCATTCACATTTGCATTTAGTAGATTTGCATGTACCGAAAGCTGGGAACAGTTGCAATGTGACACAGCAGAACTGTAATGGAGTCCATGACAGTGGTGTTGGTACCGAGTCTATGGCAGCGGGTGAATCTCAGCTCACACAGCCATAATGGCACCTTGGGTGTCAAAGGCTCCAGAAACAATGGCTGCAGAGGTGAGACTGCACTCAAGTGCAGATCCATCAAAGTTGTTAGGGAAGGAGGGGATATGACTGTGGGGAAGAGCTGTAATGGTGGGACTGGAGAGAAGAAGGCCAGCAGGGGACAGTACATCAGACGGGCTGAGTAGCAGACATGCGTAGTGACAAAAGAGCGTGGATTCAGCTGCACACTGGTGCAGCAGTGAGGTATGACTCTGTGGGGAGAGGGGCATCAAGGAGAGACGGATGGAGAGGTGAAAACACAAGAAAGGTGAGGAAGCAAGGGAGAAAAAGTGAAGGTAAGGAGGGAAAAGGAAGAAGGAGGTACAGCTAATTTTCTAATATCTCTTCCTTCTGCCCCAGCTGCTCCCACCTCTTTCACCAACTCTTCCTGGCTTTGATGCCGTCCTTTTCTGATAAAGCCTCCCTTTCTTTTCTCTCTCTCCCATCACCCCCACCCGCCTTTCTTCTTGACACCTTCATCCACTCGAGCCCATTTTCTACCTTCCATAAGCTAATCCTTTATCCTCCCCAGTCTCATCTCGCCGTCTGCCTCACATTCCCTCCCCCTTGACTTTTCACAGCAGGCCCTCTTCTCCTCACCCTCTGTGTGCACGACAGACACAGGTTTTCTTAACCCAAGCCTGCCTTTCAGACTGAGTAGCCATGTTGTAATTCAATATAACACTGACTTTTATTAGGCCCAGTACCAACGTACTTATTCAGATGCTTTGATGCTGGTGCACAGAAATGCAGCTAATGTTGTTCACTCAAAGACAATTTGCCGGATAAATTATCAACAATGTGGGAAAAGTCTCCTGGTATGTAACAAATAACTGAGCAAAAGACTGAGACAATGCCAAATAAAACAGGGTTCCTCACAGGAAAGACACAAAAATGTGGTTTCATTCAAAATTTGAGACAACAACAATATATATGACAGGGTAACAGGCTAGTTGGCAAGTCTGCAAGCTATTATCAAAATCAAAGGCCAAGTGCAATATTCAAATTGCAGGAGCTGCAATTACCATACCATATATGAAGCAGAGGGCTATATCTTGGCTATGTTGATGCAACAAAACAGGCATTTTGAAAACATCAGGTTGGGCTCAGAGTAATTGTGATTAATCTTGTGGACTGACCAATTAAAACAGAAAATCATTTTTTTCCCCCAATGCAAATACTCATTAGTTGCAGACCCACATCTGTAGATCATAAATTTGTTTTACAACGACCTTATCTGTCAGGCTGGCAAAATCAGACAGATGAGTCCGGCAAAGTCCCAGAGCTTCTAATTGGCTCAGTCCTTCTCGAGCCAAGTAAAGCAGACATTTACAAGAGCAACACCGGACCTATTTGCAAACACTGACAAAATTAGAGATGAGAGCGACAGTCCAGGGGTCTGGAGCAAGGCTAACTTCACCCTTCACTTCATCATTTCCTCCGCTATGATGCCCTGAAGACGCCTCGTCGCTCTCTCTCTCCTCTCCCTCCCTCGTTTTTCTTTGCTGTGCCTGTAAAGATGAACAGTCACCCTGCTGACATGAGCTGACACTTAGCCTGAAGCAAGTACACCCTGCCCCAGACGCACATACACACACACGTAACCACTGTAAAGTATTATTTGATGTAAGCACTAGGTGAGGCAGGACTATTTGCACTGTGAAGCATGCAGTGATATTACAAGGTGAAAAAAAAAAGTGCAGGAAGGACACACTGAAACACACACACAAGCACCATTTAAGTGCAAGGTCAGCCAGGACACTGATTCAAGAACTGCCAAACATAATGAAAATGACACCACTAAAGGCAGCATTGAGCGTGGAAACACACCGTGAACAAACAAGAGCGCGCGCACAAATCAACACACACACTCAACCGGCATTTGATGTGATGTGCAGGTGAGACAGGACGCGTTTAAGTGCGGCAAAGAATGCAGTGAAGATGACACTTAAAAGCTACAGTAACGTGAATACTGCAGAGGCGAGGTGAGGCGAGAGGCAGCAGCAGCAATGAAAATCACATCATGAAAGAAGGCGTGCAACATGAAAACACAACACACGCATATGCACATAATCAGCCCTTGAGTCGAGGTGCGTGGTGACAGAGACGCTGCAAAATGCAACAACAAAAGCATGAATATGCACGTTTACACAATGACACCAGGGATCTGAGTTAAGGCCTCGAAGGTTCAAGTACTTGTTGTGAATTCAGTGCAATGCTGTGAGAAAGAAAAAAAAAAGTGGTGACAACAGCGTGAGCACACAATAACACACCGCCTTAGTTAAATGAAAATTTCAAGGTGAGGCAAAAAAGCATCGAGAGGTCGATGGAAATGGCTCTTAGCACCGTGCTGCTGTACAAGCCATGTACAGCCCTCTCTCTTCAAAACTGGTTGGCTACAATAAACACTACAGGACACAATGAATTCAGATAAATGGAAACTGCATCAAGTCAAGAAAGCGTTTCAAGTCTCACATGTAACTGCAGGATGACCTGGCCCTGCCTCTGCTTTATGGCCCTTGAGGAAATGTTTTCACACAGGCAGAAAAGGGGAAGTTTAATGTGGGAGTGCAAACACACTGAAAGAAACTTGTTTTTGCCATTTAGGAAGATACTCCATCGACTTAGATATATTGACTAACACCTGACTCTAAGACGGTGAAGGGCTGTGTTGGTGAGGATGTGTTCAATAGATCCAAGATGGAAATGTCAGTCCTCCTAAAGTTAGTTCTATGTATCATGGACTTTATTTGAAGTTTTCAGCCATTTTATTATCTGTGCCAACAGTCAAGAGCTAGACAGTACTATCTGTTGAATGTAGACCACAGACGCACAACTTTTCTGGATTATGTTGTATTACGCTGCAGCAAAAGTAATGCCAAGTTCAACTGCTTTCTCTTTTTTTTTGCCAGAGCCCTCTGCAGCAGGACCCCAATATATCAACACAGAGGTGTCATTGAAATGAATAAAGAGGCTGAGGTCTTAAACAGAGCGCTAATGGAGCTCTATATACAGCCTTAACCGAAAACAACCCGGGATGAAAACAGCGCAGGAGGGAGTGGTTGGTGTTGCTTAAGGCACTGGTGAGAAGATTAAATATGATAGAGCAGAGGTCAATAACAGGTGGACTGTGGACAAGATCCAAACCCAGACCCAGATGTACAACTTCTGAATTATTGAGAGTTATTACATTTTAACAGAGCGGTTTTATTTTAACCTTTTCATAAAGGTTAAAGTATTTATGTTTTCATTGGTTAAGATGTGTTAAGATTAGTGTAAAAATTGTTGGAGGAAAGACAAGTAGAAAGTCAAAATACACTGCATTTATTTCTTTTTGTAAAATCTAAAAAGCAAGCTAAAAAAGCATATTCGTTATTCTATTATTTGTATAGAGAAGGTATTATCAATATTTTACAATAATTATTATTATATGTATTTTTATTAAGGAAGTCTGATAAGAATTACAGATTAATGTGTGTCAAAGCTGGTCAAACACTCAAACAGTGCACAACAGTTTGTAATACTCAGTATTATCACAGTGGCAATTGTTTTATCTTTTATATTTATAGTTATGTTATAATCTGGCACAGGACAGTGCAGTGTGTGTGATGCAGTGTTTTGCTGCATGATGTTGCCTCACGCTGCCACAAAAGTTGAGCAAACACACTAACTTAAACCATAACCACTACCTCATGTAACAGGCTTTTCTACTCCTCTGTCAGCCTTTGCAATACACCACTGTTACACCCTGGACTGCACAGAGACAATTACACAGACCACACGTGAATCAAGCCAAAGCCTGACACTCGCCCTAACCCGAGTCATTATCGGAGCCTGGACCAGCTTTTTGTCTCCAAATGGGACGCGGGTCCCCACTGTGTTACAGTGTGAACTCATTTCAGTCCACACAATGCAATTAGGGGAGTACACAGTCATGCATGCACACATCAGCACAGGCTGAGGTATCTGGTGTGTTTTTTAAAAAAAAAAAAAAAAAAAAAAAAAATTACCTTTTGCACTTTCGCTCACTTTTTTCCTGCAAGCTTTCCCTCTGTCTCTGGGCTTCATTCAGTTTCAACCTCTCTCTTTCTCTCTCTCTCTCCATCCCTTTCTGTCTTGCTCTACTTCCCACAGCCACAGGCAAGGACACAAAGAGGCCTGTTACTTCCTAAGGAGGGCAGAATCAACCCATCTACACACACACATTTACACTCAAACACACATATAGCACATTCAGATCTGTCAAAATCTATCACATATGAACAACTAAAGCATGTGTGCGACTGCTACTGCATCAAGAACAGAACTATAAGCAACAAAAGACACTGAGCACATGTTGCTGCTGTTGCTGGTAGGTTGGCTAAGCATGTTTTTGCGAGTTTGCTCTTTGTTATCCACAGCAGAGGGCTGTGGTCTGGGTTGTGAGACTGAGCATGTGACCTGCAGGACATGTGACTGTGTGTGTGTGTATGTGTGTGTGTGTGTGTGTGTGTGTGTGTGTGTGTGTGTGTGTGTGTGAGTGTATCAGACAAGATAAGGTGGTGTTTGTGTTGACAGAAAGTGGAAAATGTCTCTTGCTGGTGCATATATCTGCGGTTCACGAACATTCGTCCCCCAACAGGAGCATGTAGCAGGCCTCCTTTTGTAGTCACACACAACACAGGCGCACACGCACAATACAATTGACCCTTCGTTAAAGCGATTACAGATTAATGAGCAGAGCACCCGCTTAATCCAGTTTAGCTCGAGATGGGGAGACGATGCCATCGGAGCTCACTGTTCGCCGCTGTGCACAACCACACGTCGCTGGAGCAGAAAACCACCATTTGTGTGTGCAATCATATTAACTTCCTGGTTATCAGCCAATCAGAGCCCAATACAGCCATCATAATGGGCTGAGGGTATGAGAGTGACAGTGAGGAGCAGGGTATGTTTGTTTTCCTATCCTGCCTCTCTGTGCAGAGTTGTGCCTCTGTGTCTGAACTGGTTAAACATGAACTCATTCAGCCAAATTTAAAGTTTTGACAAATATAAAACTCACTAAAATAATTGTGGGAAATTTGCTTGTTTTCTTTCTTGTCTTTCACTTGAGTCAAATATGCAGCTGGAGCCAAGAGACACTGAATCTCTGCAGAGAGACTGAAAAAGCATAGCTGGCTCTGTCCAAAGGGAACAAAATCCACCGACCAACAAATATGGACAAACAAGGAGGTGATATTGAACCTCTCCAACTCAAAAAATGGTGAACTATTGACTGTCAACCCCCCCCCCCAAAAAAATGATCAGCTTTTATTTTCATTTGCTTTTGGTGTTATTTTGGAACTGTTTTCATAAGGTTTTGCTACATTATAGAGGTAATACATTAGTGTTACCTAATGCATTATCTCTTATGTAATACAACAAATAATATTATTACGTATTAAGGGAAAGGTTTCTGATGCCATCATCTCTTTTAAGTCAACTGAATGAAACACAACCTGCTAAAAATAAAGCATCGCTAGAGAAAAGATTAGAAAAAGAGAAACGGGAAAAGTACCAATACTCACTAATCATACATTCATTTTGTTTTATGCAAATAGAGCAACAAAACAACACATGCAACAAACTCACACTATCTAAACTAGGTAGAAAAAGATGAACAGTTTAGATGAAATGTATAAAAATCTCTCAACTAAAACTTCCTCAAACTGCTGCAGAATTGAAGAAATGTCAGTAATCCTTAAACACAGGTACCATGTCAAGGTCAGTCTGTGTTAAGTGCATTACAAGCTTGTGTTATCACCCAGGGGAAACAATGTGTAACCTGAGCTGCAGAGGATTACAGTCGCGTGCTCGCATTATTTGCATGGACATCACATGTGGATACACAGTCGCAGCACAGACGCACAAACGTCCGTGCACACGCGCAGGACACCGCTCCAAATCTGAACAGTGCGACGTTAGCAGGAGAGATGTTCCAGACAACTTCCTCCTGAAATGTTTCAGAGACCTGCAACATGTAAACAAACTCATGTATACAACCTCACCACTTTTAGTTTTCCATCTCATATTTCTGAGGCTGAAAAGGGGATTAGGTTTAAAAAAAAAAAAAAAAAAAACAGTGCTGTGAGTGTGTGTGTGTCAGTGTGATTTGTGTTTCATACACAGCTTGTCTGTTTATGTAACTGGATGCCAGTGTATCCTTGTTTATAACACATTAGATGAAAGCAAAACATATGTCAGTGACACTGTCCGTGAATAGGTATCACTTCACCTTAGAAATGGAGACTGTGTGCGTGTGTGTGTGTGTGCGTGTGTGCGTGTGTGTGCGTGTGTGTGTGTGTGCGTGTGTGTGTGTGTGTGTGTGTGCGTACACTAGATGCCAGATGGGAATCTATGATTCCACAGCAGGGGGATCACTGCCAGGAGATATAAGCAGTGCTGCTCTCAGACAAGCAAAATATTACAATACCGCAGCAATGGCCTCATTAGACGACAGCAGTGTTAAGGCCCGTCTGACCACAATCTCTTCACTGCAGCAGCAGCAGAAGGGAGACTCGCTGGGAGACAGCTGCCTCTTCCAAAATCCACAGAAGACATAAGATGAGGTTTTTACTGGAGATTATGTTTGTAAAATCGGTTCTTGTGTAATATCATCGAGGGCTAATTAAAACATCAGCCACTCACAGACTAATGATTTTCCCAAAGTCATAATTTGGGTTGTTTGAGGAGGGGTAGCAGTTATCCATAGTCAGTGTATTACCTGCAGTTGATTCAGATCAGTTCCAAAGAAAAGGCCTGTATGACGGCAAGAAGAAGCAGTGAAAATACAACATACACTTAAACTGATTTTTTTTCTGTGGGCATTCTTTAAAGTGGCTAAAATAAGTTGCTTACACTCCCACAGCAGCACATCGCTGAGCTTCTCTAAACTGGGAGAAAGTGGATCTGAATCTACTGCAGGTAAAACACAGTCTATAGATAACTACCTCACTGGGAGTGTTAAGTTAGCTGAGCATCTGATGGCTCATCTATCACCTTTTGCTGCCATTGAAGAAGTAAACTTCCATCGAGTGAGAAAGAGCCAAAAACTTGTCTTGACGTCGTAACAGGAGAAACAAACCCAGGCTCCCAGACTGCCTGTCAGGCGGCCAATAATTACAGTTTGAACTGAACGTCATGACAAAAAGCTGTAAAATGCGAACAACTACTGGAAACTTTACAAGCAACGCTCGTCTAAAAGTGTTTTGAATCTTTTTCTAAAATCAAATTTTGAAAAAACAGGTGCCCTCTCAAAATCTGGTTCAACCAGACCAGGTGTATTTCAACTGATCTTGGTTTTAAGGTCTGATACCAGTGATGATATTCTTTTTACTCATTTTCAATCCTCAAAACTGACACTGTTCCTCTGTGAAATCTATTCTTAAAGAAATATATATAAAAGCATTCATGCCACCATGTGCATTACAGCACTGAAAGGCACACCGGTGTAACTCTTTTGAGTGGGTGAGCAGCTTTTTAAAACTGGGTGAGATGTTTCACCGCAGGTTTTTTACATCCTGCCGGTCTTTTTCGACTACAACATTAACACTGTGAATGACACTAGCAAAAACCCATTCCATAGTTTGTGCAAAGCCACTGGATAAACAGATCATTAAAGTCAATAATAACCATGTATGTCATTATCGCATTTCTCCCCAGGGCTTCAGGTTGGAAGGCTTTACTATCAGAAACTGGAAATTATCATGGAAAGACATGGTGAGGAGGAGGAGGAGGAAGGAGGATAAGGTTTACTTTACACTATCTCCCTTCATCTCCATAAGGCGAGCTGAGTCTGCCAAGGAAACTTCAGACCTCTCGGCCACTCAGCTGTGCGGAAGAACGAGCAGCACCGGGACAAGTGGTGAAGCCAACGTGTCTTAATGAACACTACTACCCTGCCTACATGTGCATGTATGCGATAGCCTGTTGGCCCACTCCCCCATCTCTTTCCATTAGTGTGTGATCAGCAGCCGGGGTTTAGGGGGCAGGGAGGATAATGTAACGCTGACACTTGAGGAACAGCTAGTGTCGTCCCTCTATTGTGTTGCAGGGCAATTATAGCAAACGAGTCTAACAATTGCACAATGTATAATTCAGAACATCCTGCATTTCTGCACCATGCTTCTATATGCCAACAGCATTTGTTACCAGCCCAGTAGATAAGCATCTATTTTTAATGCAATGACCCTACAGTTTTCACTTATTCATATGTTTATTACAGCTCTAAATATTAAGGCTTTTAGCATATAGTCTTTTGAGGAGCTCAAGAGAGAAACTGGCTTAATTTAATTTAGCTTAATTTAAAAGATTCCCAACAATGAATTCTAGGCTTCATTTTTGTCATTAATGGAGGAGACAGACAGAAATTCCCATGTGTGTGTGTGTGTGTGTGTGTGTGTGTGTGCGCCTGTCTTGGCTTCTCAAAATCTACGACACCCTGGATTATGGTTCACAATTTCTGGCTCATAAGGACTTAAAAACAAAGCACACAACACTTGTAAATTCCTCAGAGAGTGATGAGCAATGTAATCCAAGAAAAAGGGAGTTTCGGAGTTGTGCTATCAGTGCTATTATTAGATTCAATTCAGAAACAAATATTCTTTCATCTCACGATCCCCTGAAATGGTCCTGTCCTCAGTCACTACTCCTGAAGTTGCTCTGGAGTAGCTCTCTGGGCAAGAATATGAAACATAACATACAATTCCCATGTTTGTGTGCGATTAGCTTGGCATAAAGACCGGAACCAGCCTCTGCCAAAGTCAGAGTCTGAAACACCTGCTCATAAACACTCTTAAAGCTCAGTAGTGAACAGGTTGTACCTCGTTTGCTTATTGTGCGCACAGACTTTAAAGTAATTATAACAAATTGTTGTTTTCGACAGACAGTTTGGACAGTTAGACAGACAGACATGTAGACAGCCAAGCTAGCTGTTTCTTTCAGTTGTTGTGCTAAGCTAAAATAAGAAAATCACCTCCTGGCGATCACTGTAGAGTTGGTGCCAAGTTCCTCATCTTGCTTTTTGTAAGAAGCAAAATAGAGCATTTCCCAGAAGTAACGATTTCTTTAAGTGGCCCAAATGTTGAATATATGCTTCTGTCCTATGTAGAGAAATAGTTGGGGTGTAGTATGTAGCTACACAACAAGATACTATTGCAAAAACAAGTTGTTGTTGTTTTTTTTTTTTTTTTTAAATTTAATTTCAATTACTAAAGATTTTACATCTGTAACAAAAAGGTCCTGTGACATGTAGACGAAGGCCTCTCTCCTTCGCTATGCTCCATTCTCAACACTCTGGCAAAGAGATTCCCCGAATCACTCATAGTTTGGAAGCCACAGTGAAGCAACAAGCAAAGACCTAGCATCCATCTATGGACCTAAGTCATGGGACTTTCCCCTCTGCTCTGCAAGGAGGCCTTCTTTAATAATGCAAGACGAGGATCTCTGCGACAGGGCCCATTCCTGGAATGCCTGTCGCAGGGTAGCTGCACAAGGAGGCCTTCACTGAACTGTGCTGGATGCTGGAATCCAAACCATTCGTGGTGTGAACGTTGGCAGACGTTGTCCACATTCCACCTGGCAGTAACACTAAATACACCTGAGAACTGCTGATCTTTATACACTACAGGCTCTAAATATGTATGAGGTGAGGCTTCGAGGCCGGTGGAGCAGCTACTGTACTCATCAGTGGGATTATTTGGCTGCAGAAAATGAGCGTTTCATGCCCCGTGGTGAGGGAGATGAGCCAATGAACCGTGCAGAGGGGGGATAGTGGCAAGCACCCGTTTATATTGTGTGTGTGTGTGTGCTGATGACACTGCAAAACCTAAAAGAGACAGAGAGGAGAGGAATCACCCTCTGCACTGCACTGAAAGAGCTGGTCTAGAGCCGGTGAAATGATTTATTCCTCTCCAGTAAAGAATAGACTAGAGGGTCAGGAGGGCTGAACACAGAAATGACCTGAGAGGAACTCACTGTGTTGATGGATATGAGGAAGGGTGGAGCTGATTTTCAGATGAGCCATTCAATACAAATATTCGGGGTATCCCGTGTTGCTCAGGAAGACAGATTATAACCCACTTGCAAGATTTGACTCACAGTTGCTCAAACAAGTGATATCATCTCTCATGCTTGAATATTTCCTGTCATCCCTCATTGAACATGACTGAAAAATGCCACAAAACAAACAAAGTGGTTGGTTGATATGTTTGAATTTTCCAGATTCTCTTCAAATGGGGAATTGGAGCAAGCAGCCGAGTGCGTGTTTATGCCTGGCAGGGAGTACTCAACCCACACCACTGCATAAACAACATACCAAGAGGTATTGTGGGTAGACAGGAAGAGGTTAAAGCAAAAACACCTCAGCTCTAGGGGGGTGGTGTGGTGGTGAGGTAGTTCTTTGTCCTTGTTGCAGGAACAAAGATTAACCAACAAGAAGCAAATAGGCCAAACTGGGTTGACGGCAAAACATCAACAGGACTGAATCTCAGTCTGTAGTAGACGCAGGTTGTCCTCACGGTGCCACAGATTAGCTGCCAGCACCATTTCTGAGGACTTTCCTGTTGCCTGTGTCTGTAAGAAATCCTATTTAAATGTAGATGACAGAGCCACCGCTTCTACTTCCATCTCCCGGTCTCATCCTCTGTTTTCTTTCCACCCCCATTTTTTCCCTGGCACTGTGAGTCTCTCTCTGTTGCTGCAACTGCAGTGAAATCGAAGATATTTGACGAACCGCGACGGCTGCAGAAAAAAAGGCCCTCCTCCCATAACCAAACAATTATGTACACCTCTAATTATGTACGTCGACAAACACGTTCTGAAACACGAAGCCAAGGTGTACATAATCAGCTGTGGGTATATAGTGCACGAACAAACGGTAGCAATTTGTTTCTTAAACGAAAGGTCAGGAGGAAAGATACTCAAAATGTGAGCTAACAATGGATGTTTTATTCATACGAGCTGTTCAAAAATATAGACCCAAGACTGTATCATTTATTCACAAGCGCATGGTGCTCACACACACACACTGCCAAAAAACTAAAAAGCAAAATACACCCTTGAGGCTTTGCTTCTAACCCAGTAAAGCCCCAAAGCATTTTAGAAAGCTGCATTAAGATGTCAGCATGTGAGCTTTGTGTGCGATGCTTTTACCAGCATGCTTTATTCCCACTAATTGCTTTCAGTAACCTAAACATCTGGGCTCATCTCAGACAATACAGTTCAGATAGCTGCCCAGAAAATGAAATGCAATTCAAAGAGCCAACATCGCATTTCACGTTTGCAGACAAGTTCTGATTTACAAGCTCTGCTCATGTAGTGGCAACTGCAATAAAACATGTATTTCTCATCATAAAAGATAAGAAAAAAATAAATCACTTCCACCTACAAAAAGTCATGATTTTCTTTTACAACATTCCCCTTTGATTTGTTGTAAAATCCATCATCAGCTCTCCAACTGTATGTATAGCCATGCTTGTGATTCACATGAGTGGCCCTTCAGTCACCATGGTTAACCTTTGACCTTGAATCTAACTCATGACCACAGTTGTTGCGGCAGCATCATAAATATGGGAGGACAGACTTCGGCTGGAGCACACGTACGTACGAACGTCGCATCTGATAAGTGTCTTTCCATGCAGATAAAACTATCACAGGTCTCACGCGCCAGGTGCATCTGCTGCTGTCAGCGGCGTGACACACACACACGCCAACCGGCCGGATCCCTTCACAGACCGGCTGTGGAGGCTTTCAGTCAAACAAAGAAGCCTACTTGAAAGCCTTTGTTTGGGACTAAGCTTATGATAAGGTGTCTCGCCCACTATGACCTTGCTGCACTGCCCACGTGAACGTACACAGCAACTTTCATTCCATCACAGCCAGCAATGGCCAACATAACATATCGTGGAAACAGACTATGAATGTGATGAAAAAATGAGTCATTTCTGTCTCAAGGATCATCCCTCCCTTCTTCTGCTAACCAATATGTCACAGCACCTGATGTTAGAGTTAGATCATATAGGAATACAAATCCCCCCGTGTGTAGTTACAGTCACAGTCTGCAGCCCAGTGCTTCATCACTCTTTGTGTCTGCATTGATCAGGTGGGCAACAACTGGGGCTATCTCCCAGGGAAAGGCTGCAGCTGCCCCAACACAAACAGCCCTATTAGCATTAAAGATAACCAGGGGACACGTCTGCTTGTGCTATCTACAACATTAAGGTTGCGGGGTAACAATTATTCCCGTGAACTGGTGGTCAGACTAGGGTCTAAGGACCTGCAATGGGTGTGGGGGCCCTAAATAAGGTCCAAGATGTGGAGAGCAAGTATATTTGTGTGTATTTATATATACATATATATATATATATGTGTGTGTGTGTTTTTGTTTCTTTTTCAAATTGGCACCCATGGGTGTGTGTCTATGTGAAAACCCCCATTGTAAACAAACAGGGTAATTTCCCATTCACAACCAGCATCCAAAAAAACTAAATTTTAAAATAAATAATAAATAACCCCCCCCTCCCCCCTCATACCTCGGCACACAGCTGGGTGAGGAGCGGTCCACCTCCCAGGTAGCGTACAGGTTCATGTGGACCGGCCGGTTGGAGGTGATGCTGACCGGTTTGGAGGGCTGCATGTGCGGCGAAGGGACGCCCCCAGTCCGCGGGAGCCCTCCTCGCTCCGACATCCTGGAGGCTGAGGACGGGCGTTCAGACGGAGCTAACAGGAGGAATACCCGTAGTAGCCTGGCTTCTCCGTGTGTCTGTGTGAGAGACTGAGCTGTCCTTGTTATTTATTTTATTTTTTTCTTGTTTCCGTCGGTCCTCCTCCTCCTCCTCCTCCTCCTCTTCCTTCCTTATAGCGTTGTTTGTTTGTTTTTTTGTTTTGTTTTCTCTCTTTAGGCTCCTGTTGGTGCAAATGCGTAAAACGCTCCCGTGTAACGTTGCAGCCGGTGCCAGGCGGAAAGTTACTAATCGCAGCGTGACAGTGGAAACATTGCAGTCGTCCGGGGTTTGTACCCGAAGCCAGGCGGCGAATCCCCGCGTCCGCGTCCGTGTGTCCCCCTTTCTCTCGCCCCCCCCCCTGCGCCCCAACTTGCTGCGGGCTCGGTGCTGCAGCTGCTCGGTGCTGCTTCGTCGGCGCAGGAAGCGGAAATTTTTCTCTCGCGGAAAGTCGCACAATGAGCAGAGAGCAGCGAGCAACGCCTCTTCAGTTAGAGGACGGCGAAGTGACTCCTGAGCACGAGAGAGAAGGGGGGGGGAGAAGAGAGAGAGAGAGAGAGAGAGAGAGAGAGAGAGAGGAGGAGGAGGAGGAGGAAGAGGAGGAGGAGGGAGGGAGGGGGGGTGGCCAATAGTAAACTCAGTCATTTCTTAAGTCATGATTCATAGATGTATTTAAATTATATTATACATGTTCAGGTTGTGCTCTGCTAATCTACTATCAGCCTACTTGTATATTGGTATATATATATATATATATATGAGAGATTCTATTCTATTCTATTCTATTGTTTCCTTTTACGTTTTCATTAGTGTGTGTACTGTAATAATAATAATAAATTATAATTTGTGGCAGGAATGTGTAAAACCATACCAGAACATACAAAACCTGCTTTTGCATGTGACTGAAGAATAATTATACTCCTGCATATTTTGTGATTAACATTTCTACAACTGTATCTAGTTCAGTATGTTTTCACGATGGTTAGTGTAATATATCAGTGCTGTGTATTTTCAGCCTAGATAATAAAAAAAAAAAAAAAAAAAAAAAAATTTTAAATGTACCTGCAGATACCAGAGCTGCATTTAAAGTGTGGTTAGTTAGAAAGCTCCATTAAGTCTGACAGGCAATTCTGGCCTGTTTGTACACACACATATCAGTTTCAATTTATCCATAATTTACTGTAGCATACATATCTAAACTTGTGACTACGTATGTCTGGTGTTATATTGTGCATTAAACCTAGTGCTGACTAACAATGGCATTTTGCTGTGTCAAACTTTAAGGTGCCAATTCATCTAGACAGGGCTGAAGATTGGCTATTTTATGATGATCATCAGACAAAGAAATCAACAGACGATTAACGCCCATAGCACACAATGAAACAACACCTTACAGTGGCATTTATCTAAACCACAGATAAACTTTGAATCCAGTGTTTACCCATTATTCACAGCTTTTTTCCCTCTCACCACCTAAATATTATATCGTGTATCTGAAGACAACTCAGTAAATGGGTAACTGTTCTATATTAGGCCCATATGGCACAGTGACTGGTGTTGCTAAATTATTCCCATTAGTCATACACATATCTTACACACGCCTTCTTCTCAAGAAAATATACAAAGATGCAAAACCGGTTACAGTCGGTGAATTCAGCTCAACTGTCGTTTATGACACATAGAGGGAAAACCCAGCTTTTAATGTACAGGGCCTATTTGTCTTAATGACAATAAGACATAGATTTATTTTAACTTCCATTTATCTTATAATCACCAGCTAGAAGCCTTTTCCCATCTAAAACAGACACCATGGAGCAGGTCTCCCAGGGTTTGGCTGCCTGACAATGAAGCATGAAACAGGTGCATTGTTGGCACCCTCAGGTAACAAAGACAGGGCCCTGAATACAATCTCTGGATCTGAATATGAATCAGAAGGCGACCTAATCACTCCACCGACGTCACTGCACGGCTGGCTGCCATCAGCTTGACGTTTCTCTATGGGCAGATTATCACAGCTGCGATCAGGGCTCGCTACAACATTATGTGCTTGAAATGTTCACGGATGGGTTTCAAACATGTGTGCTGCTCTAACACTCAAAATTAGAAACAGAATGAAAAACGACTACAGCGTTCTTATTGAGATTTAGCCAGAGTCTCCCTGAGGATTATGCTACCTTCAGGGGATGTTGGAAATACCACCATTGAATGAATGATAAAAACACCAGAAGCTGTTGCTTGTTGAAGAATATGTAAATACCCACTGATAATAATGCTGTAACAGAAAGCAAACAGTTAGTTAGTTCTTTGTTGTGTGCTGTACAGTGTGTTCACCAGCGTGTTTCGTCATGCATATTTGTTTATATGAAAATCACTGAGACGTCATTTACATTTTTCATGACAGCACTCTGCAGCTTGATTTTTCTGGTTTGAAAAATTTGCAAAGAATGCCTCCAAGTAAAAATACTTGATCAACAAGCTTAAGAACAACACATTTATAAAAAGCAAATTTGAAACTTGTTTCTAAACTTCCTCTTACAGCATTCATGCATTTAATCACAGCAGAGCTCCAGAGCTTGTGGCATTGGCTGTCAGGTTTGTGCTTTTCATGTTGTGCAGCCTTTGTATGAGAGGTGGTAAGACTGCTTCATGCCTTGAAGATCACAGTTCTCTTTCTCCCTCAGACTGAAGGTGTGACACTCAGTGAAATCAGCTGCTTCACCGACGAGCCAGAATTAAAACCATGCAGACTCTCTCCGTGGATGCTCGTCTGTTGTCAGTCCCTTGCCCATGGATAATCAGCTGAATGACTTAAATGCAGAGCAAAACCCCTGCTCTTTTTAACAGGCTTCACTTACTACCACCAGCTCCTGCCATTGATAGAGATTAGAATCAAGAAGATTAAAACATGGTCATGGGATAATCCTGGGTTACTTTTTACACAGCGCCCCAAATCTGCCAGGTCATCAAGTGACACTGGACAGGCTCCAAATCTAACATCACAGTCAATTAAATTTATACCATCGCTTATGCAACACAATACTTCCCGTTTATGTAGATCTATGCAGCATGCGCTTACACTGCATTGTTCAGTGTATACACCATTTGCATTTAAATTGACATAAGGTCCCATCTGAATTATACTGATGCTAAATTTAGCAAAATGCACCAATTCATCAATATATTAGGGCTGCAATTAATAATTTAAATTGTTTGAACTATTGGTCATCTGTAAATTGTCGTTTTCACTATGTATTTCTTATGGGAGTTGAAAATGAATTTATAGCTCTACAAGTAATTTAGAAGTGGGGCTGTGCAGGGTGGTTGGATGGATGGCTGCCTCTGTGGGTTGTTTCATCTCAGTCTGTCGCCCATATTGAACCAATGAGGGTGCTGGCAAACAGATTTCAGGCTCACAGGTGAACACATGCACACGAGCCAGGAGCTGATGTCATCACGGGCAAGTGTCCCACTCACAAGTGTGTGAATGTGAAACTGGACATTTGTCCTCATTAAGGAGACTAAACAAATATTCAGTGCAACCACCAGTGCCAGTGGTGTTGTCATTTAAAGGCCTCTTGTTTGAGCATGCTGTTGCTCCCTGTGAGTGTGAACGAATGTGCACTAGTGACCGAGTCACCACAGGGCTGCTGCAGCTATTTAGGTCACTGTGCTTCCTTAGACGGTCAGGTGACTGTCACGTTAGGAGCCCTCCACTGCCCCCCAGCTGTGGAACCGTGGACTGCAGCTTGTTGTACTGGAAAACAACAGTGACAGCAAGGAACCTGCATGTTTGTGAGAATTAATGAGTCATTGCTTGGATGTCTGAGGTGTTAACCCACAAATTTCCCATTGCACTGTGGTTCTCCCCGTTCATGCTGTGGTGACAACAGCGTTACCACAGCAACTGATCTGGTGAAGACCCAAGTAAGTTGATATTTTCAATGTAATTGAGATCATTTAAAATAAATCCAATTGTGATGCATATTACACATCCAAAGTAACATGTAGACGGCACAATGAATAGACTAAGATTTACAAGGGTTGAGTTTACATGTGGTCATTTCTAAAAAGTCCTGCAGTAAATTTACATTCTATCTATTGTACAGTACGTCAGGCTTTTCAGGTTTTTAGATTTTACGCATTTATGGTGTCAAGCCAAGTGTTTGATGCTCGATATCCTTTGGAGGATGCTGTCTGCCAAGGTGTGGCCTCCAAGGATCACATAAACCACAAAGGCTAAACAAGACAAAAAAAAAAAAAAGAAAAAGAAAGAAAATTAGTGTACTCTCAGTCCCTGTTTATTTTCTGCGTTTGCATATATTCTCCTTTTGAGAAACAATTCATTACTGGCGCACTACGACTCTCGGGACAGGGAAGAGCCAGAGGTGGCATCCCTTGTTGCCTAGGGAACGCAGGACGCGTTTGCAGGAGTGGGACAGCCTCGTCGCGCCGCTGTGACGTAACAGGCCTTCGAACCGAAGACATGGCTTTGATCTCTCCGGTGACGTCATTAGTATATAAGGCCATCAATCTGTCAAGTGAGTGCGACTTAACGCAAGTTACGAGTAAGAAAGTATCTTATCCCAAGACACTGCGAAGTCAACAACTTGAACCATGAGCGTTGAAGAGGTTTGCGCCTGCAGCTCCAAAGACGCGGGCAAGAAAGAAACACTGGACACTGACCAGGTCACGGCTTTTGTCGCCCTGCTGACGCTGAACGTGCTGAGAAAATGCGGGGTGACGGAGAAACGCATGCCGGAGAGGTGGGAGGCCCACACCACGCGTCTGCTGAGCGGGATCGTGGACGGCCTCACCATCCGTGGAGGCTTCTGCCCTGACCCCAGAGACATCAGACGGCTGAGCAAGGTCGTGGTCAAAGACCTGAAGAAAAAGTTCGGTGACCAGCTGGAGACGGTGCTGCTACTCCAGCATCAATCCGTGGACGCCGCCTTCATTCAGTGCGTCAGGGAGCACATCAAGAACCACGCCTTCTCTGCGAGGCCGTCAAAAAACGCAGACCTCACCTACCTCCTGCTGACCAGCGCCCTGAAGCTGCTGATTATTGCCGGAACTATATTGACGGCCTCGTTTTTAATCCTGGTCTTTATCTAAATCTGCTGGCAGGTGGAGGGGGCATCACACCATCGCTGCCCTGACCTCTGTCAGCAAAGGGCGGCACAGTGGATGAGTGGGGACTGGGGCCCCCCCAACATCAGGCCCGGGGTCCCCACCAGTTCCCACTGTGTCGCATGGGTTTTCTCCGGGTGCTCCGGTTTCCCCATTTATAATATCAACAATAAAACCGTTGAATTTCAACATTGATGTTTCAAAGAGATTCTTCTGAAATAAAAGAGACAAGTGGTGACCTCCACATTTTAAATAGGTTATAATATGATCCAAAGGCATAGCTATAGCCATCTATTTTCTAATTTATAATAGAAATTAGTTATTATAACATACAATATACATATATTTTGTGTATTTCAATATTTTTCATATGTCTATTTTATATCAAATCTTTATCTGCAAAGGAAGCTTATAGAATAGTGTGAAGTTAAAGGACAATATTTAAACTCTGTATATCCAAAAAAAACTAGCTTTTTAAAATAAATCCACCACTGCATATCGGCTCTAATATCAACACACAGGACTATTCTTTTGTTGATTTAGTTGTTTCTGGCATAGAAATGACAAAACCCCCTTTGCCTGTGTTTAAATGTTGTAATTGTGACCCTCAAACTGGCAATTAGTGAACAGTTCTGCGAAATATCAGCGTGTGTGTGATTTGTATTCACATCCTTGCTCAGGTATATTTGAAAGCATGACTATTATTTGTTTCTTACTGTGCGATATTACTCAGACCAGGAAAGAGGCAGTGGACAGGCTGGTTACCACGGGTTACGCAAAAGGTTACTGCTGAAACTGAGGCGAGACATGACAAGTGGATGAGAAGGAGGCAGCGGTCTGTTGAAGAAAGGACACATAAAGTGCTGGTTATCAGTACACGAAAGTCTTCCATGTTACTTTGAGGAATTAATGCCAAATATATCGATTCATTCAACATTGGTACTGCAGTGTGTTGAAGATTTAAAAAAAAAAAAAAACAACAAAAAAAAAAAAACAGGGTTACTTATCTGGTGCCGACCTCTTGGTGACATCTGTAAGTGCAAAGTCCACTTGGAGTTTTAAGCCAAGAGCTCTGGGCTTTAAATATTTGTACTTTTTCCAGTAAAGTTCATTTGCCTTGTTGCTTCTGCAGCTGTTAGATATTTTTATCAGCACCAGTTCAATACACACAAGTTGCTTTATCACAATGTCACAATGTCTGCATTGTGCATTTTAATTTGTTTCTTTTTTCTGTTATCGTCTTCCAGCATTATGGCCCAAGTCTCGCCAGTTTAACGGTTTAAGTAAAAGAATGAAGATATTTCTCCTACAAATTATATATAAAATCCATCCATCACCCTCATTTGTTTTCTGACTTTACATCTTTACCACAGCTGCACCCAGAGATAACTGTAAAACTTCCACCATCCAATGTAAACTTATCTACATGGTATTTAACTCGGTGTCTTGTGGTTTCTATGCTTGTAGTAGCAGGAAATAACCCTCTTATGCTATAGTCTTTGACTGGATCAGCTGACTCAGACTTGGCATTTTACCACTAGCCCATACTTCATTTAACTTAATTTAATCAACTTAAAATGGAAATCTAAGGGCAGACCAGTTCCAAACTCTTGTCATCATTTCATTTATTTACAAAAAACCCCAAAACAAAACATGGTTTCAGTGAAAAAACAAAACAGGAAATACTCGCCACTACTGTCATGTGACACTGATTACATGAGATGTATCATGAAAGAAATGTCTATTTAAAGTTTTAAAAAGAGGAACAAAACATATTTACTGTCACTGGTATAACAGGTGACTGCTGTTGCAGTCTGCATCCTCCGAAGTTAAAAATCGGACTGTGGGACATCCTTTTTCATTTCCTGTTGTGGCTTATTCTCTCGCAGCGATTCGTCTTGGTCTTTCTGCTCTAGAACTTGAACTCTTTGTATTTCTTAGCACCACCTCGTGTATCCTGTGGCTGGGCCTTCCTCTTCTTTTGCTGTAAGGAGACAATGAAGCACAGACAGGGAGAGAGAGGGGGTAGCAGAGGCAATTAATATTCAACCATCACCACAAGAGGAAAACTGTATTTACCACGCACGCTTTTTAGTTTATAAATAAAACACATGTAAAGCCATGCATCAGTTATCCTGGTGAGTTCATCATGAGGCTTAAATGTGATCAATGGTTCAATGATGCATCTGGTGAGCTGTTACTGAGATAATGTTTTCTCTTAAAGCTGAAAATATATAGTGCAACTTAACACAATGCAACAGGTTAGTAGGTAAAATTATATAACTAGAAGCATAAAGCAGGAAGGAACTTTAACAGCCTTTTAACACAACTAAATGTAAACAATGTTACTTAAAACAACCACCCTTCAGATAAGAGTCTGTACCTTCTGTTTGGCAGCGTGCTCGGCCACCATGTCACTGAAGTCCTCCTTCTCCACCTGGGCCTGCTGCTCCCTGACGTGCTCCTCGTACTTTTGGGTCATGGCCATGGGGTCCAGCTCCAGCTCTTCTGGGGCCAGGGCCACCTCTACGCCCTGTGACTCCTGCCCTCCACCCGCCTTACGACCTGCCATGGACTGGAGACACCACAGAAGAAAAATGAGAAGGACAGAGGGCAGGAGAAGATTGTACAAAGATATAAACAAACGTATCTCGTCTCAAGCTCTTAGAGTCATCTTACCCCCGACATCTCGTAGATGTGTGTTGAAGCCATCATTGCTGCTCCTACGGGGCCAGTTCGTCTCTCAGGGAGCACCGTGTACAGCTGTGGTGTCTCGTTTCTATGAACACAACAGCACTTACTTTAACCTCCACTCATGCTGTGGCTTTAATATGAGCTGTTAAATTAGAAATCTTTAATTTCAAATATTCTAAGCTCTTTCAATAAACCTATTAACTGAAAATGAAATGTCAGATGTGCAGAGTGTTTCCATCAGGAGCATTAGTGCTGCAGTAAAATGTAAATTAAAAGTGTGTCACGACTGTGACGGCACAGAGTGACACTCACCCGTCCATGGCCTCCTCGATCTTCTTCTTCCTCAGCTCAATCAGCTCTGGGGTCTCCATGCCAGCAGGTACAGATGAGAAGCCTCCAGGTGTGATCAGTCCGCTGAAAAATGAAAAACAGCACAAGTTTAACAATGTTTGAATATTAAGCACTACATATTATGGAGCAATCACACGCTAGGATATTAACCTTTACCCAAATCCCCACTAAAAACAAAACAAATGACATAGATAGTCAAAGACGTGCAGGTTACCCAAGAAATCACACAAGTCAAACACCTCATTAACTGAACCAACTTGCCCAGTTTAAATACTAATGGGTGCTTTAATCCCAAAGCTCACAGACCAGTTGCTCTTGTAATTACATGGTAAATTATGGTAACATCATATGTGTGTCTCTGCATTATTTTGACTGGGAATTAAACTGGCATTTAAATTTCAGCTCCTTGAATAGTGTGACAGGCAGAGCTATGTTTAGCAACACCTACACATATCACCTACAATAATACATACTGAAAACAACAAGTAGCTTTACATTTTGATGATATCTACCTAAAGATCCAGAATGAGACGCTTCATGATTCATGCATCGAATTCAGTGGCTTTTTCTGTGTGTTGTATGTGTTTTGTATCATTGTTGTCAGCTACCTGTCTGCTGGTGTGAAGAACCCGGTTTCGTCTGGTTTCTCCTCATCGCTCTCCTCCTCCTCCTCTTCCTCTGACGACTCCTCATCTGAAGGCTCCAGCTCTCCCCACGGTGTGTGGTCCACCTCCTCCTCCTCCGCTTTGGCCTGAACAGAGGCGCATTCATCCGTCAGTGAAACAGAAGAGGTCTAGGTGTGTTCAAGGCTCATTTGGTGAAAGAATTTTTAATGACAAATAAAATAAAAAAAATACACCATGACTGACCAAAATGTGTTCAGTTAAATATGAATTTCCTGTACTTAATGTGGATAATACTGTTCAGTCAGGACGCATGTGTGGATCTTATAGCTCTTGGAGACAAAGGCCAATCACTTATGTTTTACTGTATCTTTTACATTTTTTTATGGTTTCATAATATTTTTCATTTATTTTATTTTATTTTGTTTCAGTTGTAGTCAAGCGCAGCTGTAGAAAGTAATGTGATCATTTGTAAATGTTTCCAGGAACAGAAGCAGCTTCATGCAAATTTAAGAACCCTGCAACTCTGCTGTTGTGTGTTTTAATGTGATTTTTGTGTGTATGTGTGCCGTCTTGTTACCTGGAAGTCTGCAGCATTGGTCCCAAACACGTCACCATAAAGAGGTTTGCCCATTTCATCTACTGGCGGCTTGCCCCAGCCTCCAGCGTGGTACCCAAACGTACAGTTCTTAAAGGCAGAGGAACAGGAGGATAGAGATGAACACAACAGAAAAGTTAGACAAGCTGCTATACATCAACATGAACGCACTGAACGATTTCTACGAGAAGAAAACTTAAGGACGGCAGGACATGTCTGTTGCTTTTACCTCTGGAATGGGGGAGTTGAGTCCAGGAATCTTCAGGTTGGGGTAGGAGGGAGGGGGGCCGTACCTCTGCATGGCTATCAACCAGGGAGGAGGAACCTTGTGGGCGTTCTGGGAAAGAAAAGACAATGTAAGTTCACTAACACTGTGTTTTAGCAAATGCTTTACAGCATGAAGAGCTGCTTCTTATTTCTGTACCAGTGACAAAGTCTAAACCATTTGATTTGGATCTTTTGTGTAAAACTGGCTCACAACCAGTCAAGATCAAGTAAACCAAACAAGTCTCGTTATTTCTCAGCTCATTCATACATTTCACAGCAGAAACAGGGAGACTGACACAACAAGAGGGAACGTGACAAACAAGCAACAACAGCACAGAGCAGTTGATATATTTTTGGCAGTGACTGGGACCCCAAACATGTAATGGCCATATTTGTGTTTTTGAGAGAAAATACATTTAATTTCAAAGCTTTTGTAAAATGGTGGTTGTTTTACATCAGTAAATACGCAAGGAAATGTAATGTTAGAGGCACTCACAGGTCCGACTGGCATGCCCAGAGCAATTCGCAGCTCATCAGACAGATCACCTGGCTTCTTCTCTTTCAAACGAGTCTCAAACTCTTTGCCCTGCAGAGACACAAAAAGACACAAAGCCGCTCATGTAGTGGATCTTTAAATGCATAAAAGATGGATATGAAGTAGATTTTCCCAAAGTGGCTAAAATCTTGAAGGTTTAGTACCTCGTAGTAAAGATCTCCGTGGATGGTGAGCTTGGGTTTGATCTGCCATTTGAAAAAGGCGTCGTGAAGCTTCTGGTAGTCAATGTCAATCTTTCCCATCTTGGGACGAACCTTCTCTCTCATTTTGGTTTTCATGGTTTTGGCGTCTTCCTGTATGTGGACAAAGAAGAAGCCGGGTTTCTACCACATCACTGTACAAAAATGGTAGAGAAGCCAAAGGGCTGCTGTACATTTGAAAACCCACCTTCTCCTGCAGGGCCTCCCTCATCTCCTGGATTCCCGTCCTCTTGATGAACTCTGGGAGCTCAAACGGAGGCTTCTCTATACCTCTTTTGCCCTGCAGATATTTCCTTTTGAAGCACCAGTGGCGAGGAACTGGCACCGTGTTCCTGGTGGCCTTGAGGTGGACCAGTAGCTTGGGCTCTTGAGCTGTCACATCATGCATCTCCACTACATCTGGACGGGCCACCAGCTGGAGCAAAGAAGCAGAAGAGAGATGAGATCAAAGGTTATTAGTTTCTTTATTTGTCTGGAAAACCATGTCTCCTTTTAGACAGCAACCAATCACATTTATTTGGAGGGAAAAAAAAAAAAAAAAACATCTTAAAACAATTCACCTGCTTGAGTTCAGCCACAGTCAGCCTGTTCATCCTCCTCAGCTTCTTCTTGGACAGTTTAGGTGCATCTGGTCTGACTTCCTGTGCACAACGAGACATTTGAACAGGTTAAGAATGAAAGAAACCAGGTATTTGTTCTCTCTATTCTCTTTTCCCATAAGATGGAAGGATTCAAACCTCATCACTTTCATCACTGTCTTTCTTCTCCTCCTCAAATCCCTTCTTCCGGAGCACGGTTGTGTCCTGCTTTTCTGCCTTCTCGGGTTCCTTCTCCTTCTCTTTCTTAACATCATCTGTTAGCTGGAAAGGAAAGGAAACGACTGATTGAGAAGAAAACCAAAAACACACTGTAAGCAACAAAAGATAATCTTCAACACTCATTGAAGCCTCTTGCACAAAGGAATTCTTCTACAGTCACATTATGTTTGTTACCTTGAACGCCTCAAAGATCCTCTTGAAGAAGATGTAGTTGGGGTCATAAATCTCTGGCTCCTCTGTGATGTACTCGATCTCCACCGCCGGCTCCTTCTCTTTCTCCTTCTCCTTCTCTTTCTCGCCACCTTCCTTCTTTTGCTGTTGCTGCTCCTGTTCTGCCTGCTCCTTCTTCTCCTGAGCTCGCTTCTTCTTGCTCTTCTTCTTGCGGTTCCTGCGTTTGCGGTTTTTCTGAGAGAAAGATTTGTTCATAATTTAAAAAATTCTAATAACTTTAAAAAAAAAAAGAGTTAAATATGTACAGATCCCTCATGCCTCGTTACTTAAAAGCATCTTGTATTCACTGTAAGATGGTTGGACCAAAAATACTCACATCTTTCTTAGACATTTGGCTTTCGTCATCTTCTGTCTCAGACATGACTAGAGCAGAGGAGTTGGTCATGTCCATCTCCGCTCCCTCATCATCCTCATCGTCCTCTCCTCCTTTAGGGAGAAATATAAAGTGAGCACACTGAGTTGCTATTTGTTTTCGGTACACTTTGTTTCTTTATTTTTTTCAGTCAGAGCAAACTCTATGGAGTGCTGTGCTAACCTGTGGGATCAGTGAGCTGCTCCTGCCTGATCTCCTTCAGCTGGAGGATTTTCTCCAGAGCCTGGGGGATCTTTGGCCCAGTGATGCTCACCTCCTCGCTCTGCCAGGCCTGGAACAGAAGCAAAAAAACAATGGACTAGGTAAGCATACAGCATAAGGCAGACTCCTGCTGTCAATCAATAAGAGATGTAGGTCTCTGAGACAGAAAAATCCAAATAGACCTGTTCCCTAAAACTATCATTTTGAAGCAGACAAAAGCCTAAACTGAGACCAATACATTAGATGTTTAGAAACAACATGCAAGCAATAAAGATTAGAAGGTAAACCCTTTGAGCAGAAGAGAAGGCTTGATAAATCTGATCTAATCAACAGTAGGGGTATGACAGTCTCATTTCATCTACCACTGCATAAGTTGTTTCCTCTAATAGTTAATTGTGAATGGACGGTAGATTTAAAGGAAAATAAAGAAAAAAAACATCTCAACTGGAGTTTATATAACAAAAAAAAGAGTTATTTAAATTGTGCTGCCCAACACAAGGAGGAATAACGTTTGGTTACCTCTCTGTTGTCTTCTCCTGGAGGAGGCGGGACTCTCTGCTTTTGAGTCGGCAACATACTCACACCAGGGGGCAGCGGCCCACGAGGATCCAAACCTACATACAAACAGTTTGTACGTGATGCAAGATTTTAAATTTGGTTGTGATCATGTCCATCGAAAAAGTGGTGTAAAAGTTGTTTTTAACTTTTAGCATCAGCAGAACAATACTGTAACATAAAAACAGATTATAGTTGAGGTAATTGGCAGCAAGTTGAACTCTAAATAGAATTACTACGCCACCAACATACCTCTCACTGCACCGATGGGAGGCATGGCCCTGGGCCCCGGACTCTGCATCTTTGCCATCTCCTGCTGACGCTCTTGTTCCAGCAGCACTGCAGCCTGATGTATAGAGACAGAGGATAAAGAAAGTAAGTAGAATTGTAGTAGTAGAAACATGAAAAAGGATGCCATCTGTCATTTGAGTGATATAAACACACACAAAATACCCATTCTGTAGCATTTTATAATTTTCATAGTTTCAATTTTAAATAAAGCTTTATATCTGATAATCAAGTGACTGTCTGACAGGCCGGCCATCTTCATCCTCTCACCCTTTTCTGCTGCTCCAGAAGATCCTGTTCATCCATGACTCGTGAATCACCCTGAGAGACACAAAAACATTAATGACTGAGCAGCTATGTTTAAAAAAAAAAAAAAAAAAAAATCACTTGACACCTCCCTCACCTGCTGCTTGGCCCTCTCTTCCTGCTGTAACACCATGGCTGCTCTCTGCTGAGCCATTTTCAACTGATCCTCCTGTGACAGGCCAGGAGGTGGTAAACCTGGGGGCTCTATTCCCATGTGTATGCCAGGTGGAGGGGGCCCTCCAGGCATCATGCTCATAGCCTGGAGCATGCCCATACCAGGAGGCATGGGTGGCATAGGCATTGGGGGCATAGGAGGGATACCTGCCATCTGTGAAGGAAGAAATACAAGATGGTGTGAGAGGAATGGGGGTATGAGGGTGTAAAATGAACCCATAATGAGGTTGTTAGATGAAGTCCCTGTTATTTGCTAACATATAAAACAGAATTTTAGTTCACCCTTTTTCTTGCTCTTTTACATATTGAACAAAACAGAAAAAAATCATAATATGCTGAGAAAGAAATTGAGATGTTCCTGAATAATAACAATATGTATTACAAAACCTTCATTGCCATTGTAAACAGCATCATCTGAAAACATGCTATTTCCAATAAGTGTACAAACACAATCATGATGTTTCAAATTGGTCTGCCTAATCCTCCCAATCCCTCCAGTCCACTGTTAGCACCATCACAACTGTTAGCAGCATCAATGCCAGACAAAAAGAACCTTAATTACAGGGATCTAATTATTTGCCACATGGTATGCATACACGTAGAAGACCGTGTCACCGTGATGTATAAACATTTACCTGGGAGCCCATTGATTTGTCATCATTAGGTTTGCTGAGGAGAATCCCAGTCTGCAGAGAAACATACATGCACAACAACAAATGAGCAGAAGCCAAGACAACATTTGGAGTGGAAGTACCTGCTTCAGAAGCGTTTTATTAAATGCATTAAAATTGGTTTTAAAATTCTCAATCAACTCATAGTAAAGTCATAACTTATTAATGCATTGCAAAATCCCAACAAAAGCTGCTCTGGGGAATTTTCATATAGAGTATGTCTACATACCAGTCTAACAATGCTTGGGGAACTTTACTGCTCTTGTTTGTGGAAAGTCATCAAGAGAGGAAAGATACTAGTTAACTAAGCAGCACAGATGATACAACTATGTGCCAAATACAGTAAGTAGGAACGATGCTGAGATGTGGAAGTGCTGCATACTTTTCCTGGCGACATGTTAATGTCTAAGAGCCACACATATTCAGTCGCTCACATTAATACCAATGTTAAGGAAGTGGTAGGTGCGTTAAGCTTCGAGTAGGAAGGCTGAGTTACCTGCATCATGTAGCCCTTCAGTCTGTCAATCAGCTCCTCTCTGGGGCCTGGAAAAGGGAAAACATGTTAAGAAAGAGATCTGCACAAGTCACGAGAAAGAAATAAGTTAAGAATGTAAGGTGTTTGCGCTAATTTGCCACATTAGCGCCACACTAAACAGAGCAACAAAAAAGTTGGCTAGCGTTAACTGACAAGTGATTAGCTAACAGTGAAAGGTAGCTCGAAGCCAAATAAACCCCGGTAATGTTAATTTAAACACTCCTGGTAGTTAAAGCATACGGAATTTGCATAAATTAGTATCTCACTGAGTGTAAACAGGCCCAGCTTTAGCTAATTCTAACGGAAGTAGTACGTTTTGGTAGCTAGCATTAGCAACTAGCTAGAGCTAGCTAAACACAGCGCTCCTTCCACCGCTCTCTGCGTCTTTCCCGGTCTTTCTCTCACCCATTGTGGGCGCTCCCAGCTCCGCCAGCTTGGCCTGAAGATCCGGGTTGCTCCATGTGTTCAAAGCCGCGATAGCACTCCCTAAATCGGACGGGATGGATTCGGTGCCCGGCGGTCCGTCTGAGGCCATGTTGAGGTTCTCTCAATGAAACAACGGCGGCAGCGGAGGACACACGAGAACGGGGCTAGCGCGGAGCATGCTGGGAAACGCGCGCTGCCTGCTGGGACGTGAAGTCCGAGGTGCGTTACTCTTTATAACCTCCAGATGTCAGTGTTGACTCTTTAAATCTTGCTTAAAATCTTCTGATACGGTCTGATAAAATAATTTGTTTGATAAAGCCTGCATTTACGCCTTTAACACTTTAATTTTTATGTATAATATGTAAGAAATATAAATAATAAAGATAAACCATACAGCCAGATGCATATGTAATAAAAGTCAAATATTATTATCCTACTGGTGCATTAAGTGATATGCATCCTCTAACGTTGCATCTGTATTTTCACTAGAAAAAGTAGATAAATCTACAGTAGAAGCTCATGTTGATGTAGTGTATTGTGAAAATACCCCAGATAGCAAAAATCATTTGGTCCCGATCTGGCCCTGGGCTGGTGTCCTTTGGCACAACAGGCCAATACCAGTGCAGATTCGTTTTTAAAAATCTGGGCCAGCATTTGGCCAGCTCCAGACCAGATGGGGATTCCTCTATGGTGATCCGGCCAAGATCTGTACTGGATCAGGCCCGAGATCTGGCCAAAATTGGGCCAGATTCAGTCCATGCCAAATGATGTTCACTATCTCATGACAGTAAAACTATCTGCTTGTAGTGACTACAACAATATACACAAGGAAATTCAATCACAAGCCAGACATTACAGTAGATTTGATTTATTCAAAGGTTTTATCAAATCAAACACAAATACAGAAACGAAGCTTGTTTATTTTGCATATAAATGAACAATGCAAAAACAGTTCCAGTATATTTAGATTTTGGTCATTTTTGAGGACATATGGGTGAATTTTTGGGATTTTTTTGAAGGACATTTTGATATTTTGTAATAAGCCCCTTCCACTAATCAATCACCAAAGTTAATGCAAGGACTCAGTTATGACCCTACATCATGCAAACTGAATTTCATCCAAATCCACGGAGCCCATCACTAGATATGAACTTCTCACATTTGTGGCCCCCTGGAGGCCCAATGTCCCCGAGACTGTGCAGCTTCGTTCAAAACTAGGTTACGGATGTGTGCAGCGAGTTTGGTCCAAGAAACTTCAATTTAGGATTAGGATTTATGAGCATGTGACATGTAAATTTGAAGCTAGATGCGCAGATTTAAAATTGTACGATTTAAAAGCCCAGCATCAAAATCCCTTGGGTAACTTTTGGCCTTCAGTGTCTGTAGCCAAATCTTCAGTGCCCTAGGACCAGTTGGAAAAAAGTCGGTTTCGTACATTTCGCGATTTTGCGCAAAGAAAAAAAAAAAAAAAATGAGGCGTGAATGGGCGTGTCCTAGGCCAATAGACGGCTCTACGTCATTTTTGCTCTGAGGTACATGCGCCCTTCTGGACCAGCGCTGAAAAGTTCAATCCCATAATGTTCACGGTCTATGCTCAAGGAAGAGGAATAAATAAATAAAAAATTCCGACTACAGAAGATTAGATTTACCTGAATCCCACTTAAAATGAATCATAAAACAGCAGGATGAAAACAGAGAGCCCTCCCTCGCAGTTGGAGGAGCGGACACTGCGCAGGCGCACTGGGATGTGCACTTAAAAAGTGCCGATAAGTGCAGAGGCAGCGGGGCGTCTGTAAATCAGCCAAATAAACTCAGGTAGAGAGCAGGCGAGGGGACGGAGCTTCACTAAACATGGTAGGCGGAAGAGAAAGTCAAGTATGTTAGATGTCTAAACAACTGCCTCCTGAAGGACAGACCCTGCAAGGTAAATATGAAATTCCTTCAAATCTGTTATGTCTCGTGCTGCAAGAAGCTGCACAGTCTTAAAATGTGTTTTGCGCCAGAGAGTCCGAACTTTTTTTTTTCTTTTTTTTTTTTTTCCCGCTGGCCGAACCGTCGTTTTGTGAAAACTGCGAAAATCAAAACCCAACCTGCCTCGTTATGTGTGGCTCGGTTATTTCCGCGAAATCTCTGTTTGATCGCTTGCATTTCAATTCCGCTCGACGACGACGGACACTAGAGCTTTAACGTAAGGAGAAAAGGCTCGGGTCGCACAGCTGTTCGCGTTGGTCAACTTGAGAAAGTTGCAGCTTTGACATCTCCTCCCATGGACCGCACCTACCATCGGGACTCCATTCTTGTTTGTGTGAACCATGCGTCCATCTAAAAGTTTGAATGTACATGAGCCCGTGCATTAAAGCACACCATCATGAAATCTACTGAGTGTTTTCAACCTAACTTTTTTTTTCCTTTTTAACTATTTTAAGGCCCTTTCATCTCCCTCTTTGCTAAAAAATCCCTCCTGTAGTCAGCATTTATTCCCCCCAGTGGACACTGTAGGCATCTCGTTTCTCTGCAGGTCTATTTTCTGCAGGCCTTCAAAGCTGAAAGACACTTTGGATATTTAATTTCACAGTCTTTGGAATATGAAGCCCACATGCAGAAATACACCGGAGGCGGTCAGGATGCTAACTCATGGCACAAACACTGGGCCTCACCCACCCTCAGGCATTACTTAAGTTATTACACTCAGCATGTGTTTGAGTCCCCCCCGCCGGTGCAGTGGACTCAGACACATCAGCAGAAAAGCAGCCTTGACACACTCCGCTGTATTGGTTTCAGTCTTTTTCTGTCTGCTGGTAAACCGATGTGACCCCTGTGTGTCTCTTGTGTATCTACTGTACATTTCCCTCCTTGTTGCTGCGTGACCCATATGTTCTTTCATACTGCATAATGACAGCTAATAATAACATAATATGTATGCAACCCAATTCCTCCTCAAGTATCGGCTGAAACAGATGACTGCGATCGTGTTCGTTACATATGGCTGCGTTTATTTCACGGCATGTCATCGGGGAAATACCACATCAATGCCATTGGGGTTATTTCAGTACACAGCTGTGACATAGCACTTAAACACACCGTGTTATAGTTTAGCTGAGAGCGTGCATGTCTCCTGCAGAGACATTTTGTGGTGTTATAATCCAACTCTGCTGGTGAAAGAGCTCGGAGGTCTCTGCTTATAGTATGTGCCTGGACATGTAGTCTACTGCTTGTCGTTTCTCATACACGTCACTACCTGCACTGAGGTGGAGGATATCTGTGAGTGTGTGAGTGTGTTTCACATGTGAGGGGAAATAAAATATTCATCATATCCAGATTGAGCTCACGTTGGGTTTGAGTGTGCCCCGATAACACGCAGCAGGGATAAGACCAAAGGGTTGGGATGCTCTTGGTGCATGTTATACTTTGTTGTTTGATTACAGTAATTTTCTATAATAACTGCTATTTCAGTCTTTTTAAAATAAAAAAACATCCTATATACAGTCATTGTTTGCAGTCTGCTGAGAGAGTAGCAGTTGTAATCATGCTTTTAGTGCTAGTTTTGCATGGACGTCCTTGTTCTAGTGGGGTGACAACTGTATTTTGCATGATTAATCTACTATTCATATTTTAAAAGCAGTTTCAGTAACTAAATTGCTGGCATATTGTCACTTAAAAAAAGACCGCTATCCCACTGAACCCTCTCTGAAGTAGTATTTCACTTATATGCGGAGTTACATTCAGGAACACTGCAGTTAGCGCTGATGTAATAGCCTCCATGAGAATAAAAGGCTTTGTTTGCTGTGTGATTAAGGTGAGACTGAAGACAAAGTCCATTTTCCGCTCTGTTTCTGTGTTAAGTGCTATACTCGTTCAGACAACTGATCACTTCGGCTTCAGTCTCATATTCTCATGTGAGCTGTGGCAGAAATAAAATAAACAACACAGACAGTTGCGGTGACAGTAATAGCAACCAAAAGCAGGGCTTCATCATCTTAAATGCTTTAATACTAGTGCTAATAAGAGTACCTTAGCTTTGGTACCAGAGTCAAAGCAGTACTTAATTTGATACTTTATTTTGAAAAATATTAAAACAAGACATTCACTGATCCAAGAATAAGTGAAGAAGAATTCAGATCATTGGGCCCCAAGCTGTTAGTGTTTACTGAGAGAGCTGTTGCAGTGGAGTAGTGGAAATAGTTTTACAGATTGTAGTTGTGTGGGAGTCTTAGCACTCGCAGTGTTTGTATTCACTGAGGCAATTTCTCATAATAAAGCAACTTCTCACACTATATGTAAAACAGCAGACCTGGAAAACGACTACATGTGCTGTTTTCTGGCTCCGTGAGCAGGGTAATTTTTTCAGTCAGTGAACTGGGCCTTGTTTAATGGGTGTGGTTCAGAGTGAGCAAAAGGAAACTGTAACGGGGCTCCTCTGCGCTCTCTGTGCCAATGACAGTCAGTCTCAGCTTCTGACGCGATTGACAGCTGAGGTTTGAAACAGGAAGAGTGTTGAGTTGGGGATAGTGTGGAGGAGAAGTTGTAAAAAAAAAAAAAAGTTGAAAAAAGGGAGTTGAAAGCAAATTTAAATAATAAAAAGATGTTAAAAATAAACCCCGCTCTGTGCACATCTTTATATCTGTATGTCAGACAGAAAGAGGGAGACAAGAAGATGCACTGTGATGCAAAGACAAGAGGAACTGAGATGAACTCTGTGAAGCTCCAGTGGCAGTAATGACAGTTTATGCTGCCTCCTCCTTGGCTGTGCTTAATTAAAGTCATAGAGAGCTTTTGCTTGTTCTGGGTCTTGTGCTTTTCATTGTGCATGAGGAGTCACGAAACACAACGCTGTAAATACACCTCACACCTGCACGCTGACTGTTTAGTTCACCTATGAAGTGTGTGCGCAGTTGCTGCTTTTATCTGCCTATGGAAAGGTATAGAGCTATGTATGAACTCGCCTCTCGTACTTTCTCTGCTCAGTAACTCACTTTTAACTTCTTTCTTTTAGGGTTTACCAGCTGGTGATCGGCATTAATCGTCACAGGATCTGCCTTTGCTGTGAGGAGCACATCTCTCTCTGCAGCTTCTACAGTTGGAGCCTCTACACTTTCGATTGTTGCTGCATCCGAAACATCCAACCACAAGCACCGCAACCGTGCAGCCGCCTGGTCTCGTCAATATTTAATAGCTTCTTAATGGCCACTGATGTTTTATTCTGATTTATGATTGAAGCCATTACCACCTTGTATCAGATATACATCAGTACTGCAGCAGTGCCATATGTAAAAGCTGTTGACGCGATAGGTCACAGTTGCCACGTTAATTATTGACACGTCCTAACATCTTGTAGCTCCGCTACGTGCAAAAACAGACAGTCGACCCTTTGTTTGTTAACTCTGCGAGCTCAGGATGGTGGAGGAACCCATTTACGCCACAGGCATGGCCGCCAGGCTGAGGAGCCAGTGGGATCGTGCTGAAGGCCTGGGACAGAACCACAAAGCGCTGAAGTTTCTGGGTCAGGATTATGAGTCTCTGAAAGCCCAGTGCCTCCGGAGTGGGAAGCTGTTTGAGGATACCCTGTTCTCGTGCACTGCGTCGTCTCTGGGCTTCGATGAGCTCGGACCGAGATCCTCCAAGACCTACGGAGTCCGCTGGATGAGGCCCACGGTGAGGAGTGGGAGAGCTGGGATGGATCGGAGCAATTTTGAGTTGTCTAAGCTGAGTTGTTATTATTGTTTTTTGTTTTTTTTTACTTTTGAGAATACACAAATAGAGCAATGGAGCAGTCAGGTTTGTTTATGGTGTTTATGAAGCTGTTCGCCCCTTGCATCAGCAAAATCTTCAGTAAAGTTTGTGGGATCATGAGACACAGTCAGGTTCTGTAGTTTTATCTCAGGCTTCTACTGTTGACATCCACTCAGCTAAATAAATCCCAAAGATGCTTCTGTCACAGCACGAATGAGTGGAACCGTTCTAGTGAGGAATCACACAAATATTGGAAATTGAGACCAGATTTAACTTTGCGGAATTTGCAGACACTTCATCCATCAAAAAGAATCAGTCGTCTTCATTTCTACCTGAAACATTTGTGTGAAAATCTAATCACTTGATCCTTGAGTCCCAGTGGACATTTATACCAGAGTATAAATGAAGACAGAAGAGTTCTATTGAGCTCACAAGGCCGAAATCATGTTTTGTGATCTCACCATGACCTTTGACCTCTAGTCATCAAAATCTAATCAATTTGTCCACAACTCCAGTTAAAGGTTTCCACCAAATTTGAAGAAATTCCCTGAAGGTGTTACTGAGATATCACGTTCCCAGGACACCTTGACCTTTGACCTTTGATCAATTTATCATTTGAGTCCTAGTGAATGTTTGTAGAATGTCTGAGGAATTTCTGTGACGGTGTTACTGAGGTATTGTGTCCAGGAGAATGGGACGTAACCTGAAAACGAAACGCTTCCGGCCCTGCAGAGGCATCAAAAAGCAGAAATGACCCTTTAACTTAAGAGTTTGGACGAAAGATGTCAAAGTTGTTTCCTGTTCTCTGAGCCTCTGAAAACCGTCACATGACGGTAATGCCTTCAGGAGAATGTAGATATAGACTGTGGTCGACTGTTCCTTGAAGCATTTTTATTCCCCTTTAAAATATTTGAGCTCCTCCAAGTAACATGAATTTCATCTGTTGCTGGGCAACCAAACTTTCAGTGAGGATTCATTAGGAGATATATATTTTACTGCTCCAGTAACACCAGTCAGGAATCCTTGTTGTTCCAGTTTAGGCAGCTTGTAAGTGTCTCAGGGAAGTATCAAGCGTATCACATCTTTCTCTTTATCTTGATTTGTGCCTTCATGCCTGTCACTGTGTCTCTTCCTCTCTCAGTCGCTCATCAGTGCTCCCTACATTATAAATACACCAGGGTGCTCCCTGTGGCTGAATGTGACACCAGAGGAGGAAGTGGGACTGCCTTCATTAGGTGCTATCACGGCAGCCGTGAACACAGCGCACCCTCATTACTGTCTGATTTTCACGCACTGTGACAGGTCTCTACCGTCTGTCCCGTGAAAGCGCAGCGAGACGAGTTGTGATCTTAAAAGCTCACGGGGTTGTGATCGTCTACGTGACTGCAGCCTCTCAGCTCCTCTTGCAGCTTCCATTTGAGTGTGCAGACCGTGCTGTGTGCATGTGTGTGAACATATATATATATATATATATATATATGTCCTGTGTATGTGTGTCTGCTAAAAAAAGCTTCCAGGGGTCTCGTCTCTCTATAAAGACAGATGTGCCTGTATCTGTAATATTTACACCGTTTAACAGGGTTCATGGTGTTCACAAAAATCTGTGCTCAATGTGAGTCTGAGAAAGAAAACTGAAGTCTGTGTGGTACTCAGAGTTTCTGTGAATTCAACCATGTGTCTAATGGTTTGTGAACAACTGTGTGCACAACGAGAAATGGAATATTTCTTTTTATAGCTTCATCATGCAGGGTTTCTCACGCTCAACATGCTGAGTTGAAGATGGTTTGCGAAGCAGGAGACAAGACGTGACACTAGAATGCAATAGAGTTTTCCTGAAATCTTTATTACGTCACCCACCAGATCCAGATTATTGTCTGGATCTGCACCAAATTAAATAAACACACAGAGCTCCTTTCCCTGACCCACACCCCATCCATCCACCACGTTTAGTGCAAATAAGTTCAATACCTTTTGCATAATCCAACCAACCAACCAACTGACAAACAGATATTATACTCAACACAGTAAACATGTAGAAAGAACAAATGCATGTTTTTGTAAAAATTTGTTTTCAAACGGAAGCAGAACCATCTTTAATTTGTCTGTCTTTTTGTTGTTGTGTGTGCACTTGACAGGAGTTCTGCAAACGGCCTGAGTTCATTGTTGATGGAGCGACTCGCACAGATATCTGTCAGGGAGCTCTGGGTAAGTCCCATTGGAGGAGATCCCGGCTGCATCACCATTACTACTGCGTGATTCAGCTGTTAGAGGAGAGAAAAAACATTAAAGAATGCTGCCTGGTGGGAAGTGAAACAGGTCATTGACTGTGGAAGGCTGCCAGCCCCCTAAGCTTTAGATCGACTATCACCTTGAGCAAAACACTGAATCCTTGACTACGGCTGGGATAATAATTCATTTAAGTATATATTTCAGTACAACGCTGTTATCACACTGCCACAGGTTTATATTAACAGGTTTAAGGGAGGACAAATAAAAAATACTATGACGATAAATTTAAAATCACAATCAACCATTTAAAATCAGTTTAGAATAAACTGTCCTGATATTGATGTGTGAAATTAGCAGAATAAGCTTTAAAATTTCATACTGTGATAATTTTGACTAAGATTATTATGTCCTGTAAAGGACATTAAGGACGTCCTCCTCTCATGTCCAACTACCAGCCCAGTCTCCAGCTGTAAACAAGACTGAGCCCTCTGGTCTATACAGCAGGTTACACACAGAATGGATTAGGAGGATATGAGTGGCAGATGGAGAAGGACGGCCTGAAGCAGCAAGAAGCAGAAGACAGATAACAGGCAGTCCAGAAGTACCAGTAACAGTCGATCGCCTTAGATGCTTCCTGCTTCTATAATTCATGCTCTCTTTCTCCATGTCACATCTGTAAACAAGGCCACCCTCCCTCTGTTTGAGCAGCTCTGGCAGAACAGGAAGCGACCCCCACCATCTGCATATGCAATACTTCAACCCCTCCTCCTCCTGTAACTCCGACAGGAACAACTGCATTACAATTACCAAACAATAGCCCCATGGAAATTACGCATCACTTGACTTATGGCCAAAACACTCCATGGCTGAGTAGCCTTTAATCAGTGCTGACCTAGGGGTTATCTCTGAGACTCACCAGCTGCTATCAGGGCTGTTTGTAGGTTATATGACAGAAAGCTGTTTTAAATGAGTCATACATACAATATATCATAACTGTTGTGGCTTAAACCAACAGTGTGATTCCTCCTAATAACATCAGTGGGAGTTTCAACCACTCTCCTAAGTCCAGTGGAATAACTGCCTCTCCCATTTCCCAGAGTGCAATGCCTGTTCAAACATAGTTCCTTGGTGTGCTGTTAAAGGGTGGATTCCATGTTTTATGAGTGTCTTCCCACTGCCCTACAAATGCATTTAAGTCTAATCTCAGTGGCATGAATGAATTACGTAGACCGGCATGGAAATAAAAGCACTTTACTTCTTAAGATGTTTGCTTACATGATCTGCAGGAACCTGTTTTATTTGAAATCTAGCAGCCGTTTTACACAAAAAACTTTTTAACATACAGGCAATGTATCATGGGAGGGCTGAGTCCAAAATTTTTTTTAAAAACGGTGTTTGTGTTTCCACAGGGGACTGCTGGCTACTGGCAGCCATCGCCTCACTGACCCTAAACAACTCCCTCCTCCACCGAGTGGTTCCTCACGGTCAGAGCTTCGAGCAGGGATATGCCGGCATCTTTCACTTCCAGGTAACCACACCTTCACTGCCACTATTTACCACAGACTGTATTTAAAGATGAAATCACCCATAGGTTTCTAAAGAGCAGTTTTGAAGCTCGGAGTGGGCTGCTCTGTTGTTGCCATCTTGGCAATTTCTGACTCCACCTACCTCCTGCCGAATCCATAAATGGACAAAAAGGTGCAGAGTGTGTGGATCAATTAATCAAATTTAAAGTTATGTAAAAGTTATATAAAAATCACTCCCATACAGTTGTCATGAAGGAGGAAATTGGCTACAGAGACCAAAACTGTTTTTGTACCAGGCTGTTAACAAGTTTTAACATGGGAGTCTATGGGGACTGACTTGCTTTCGTAGCCAGCCTTGGCTTGGCGTTTACCCAACAGACTAGCTGCTGGCCACCAGTGTCGATCAATGTCAGGACATTCAGGACGCCTATTTGATGAAGTATACTGGTGACAGCTCATGTTGATATTTTTATTGGTTTTAGGTTGTGTTGACGAGTAACAAAATCCAATGACCTCCAAATATCATCAAATGCAACCATCTTGATGTAAAATACCGACAAACTCATCTCCTGAGGTTTGGTGATCAAAACGCAACGTCTGCTAAACATTGCACTCCTCACTGAATGCCTTCCTCTAACAGCTGCCTGTCCCATCATGCTCCTTGTGAGGGGATCGTAGAACTCATAGGCTAAATCCAAATGTCCCTCCCTAGATCCTTGCATGTGTATCATGTGAGCAACAGCACTGAGCCTTCAGAGGATTAAGTCTGCGAGGACGGGCGCGTCAAACAGAAAATGCAACATATATAAACAGCAGTGTTGACTGCTTATAGTACAAGTAGAGATAAATGAAAACTATAATTTGCCTGCATTTGTAAAGGAGTCTGGACATTTGGGTTTGTCCATAGAAAACAAATAGGAGCCAGCAGTTCTGCCCAGCTCACCTCCTTTGTTGCTTTTCTGCCCCAGCTCCTCCGGTTGTGTGTCATTTCCTGTTACGAACACCACGCATTTACTTTGTCGTTTGTTTAACTTTGGACAACATTAAAAGCAAGAAACAATGAGCAGTTTACTGATTTACTTTAATACAGTTACAATCGCTGCAGCTCTCACATTCATTAAATGAGCTATCAGTGATAAGATGAACAGAAAGTTTGCTCTTTAACCACTGAGGATTAATTTGAATTAGTTTTTTTTTTCTGACCTTGTATAAACCATTCAATGTTATCACAGTATAACAGATTTATGGAAAAATTATTGCTTTATTTGAGGTTGAAAATAATCAGTAGTTGTAGGTGGTTTTAAACACTAATTAATTCTTCTGTCATGAGTGTCACTGAGTCATTCAGGATCACTGACTCTTCACAACCACACCCAGTCAGTCAATAAACCATGTCTGGGAGTATTTGAGTGAGCAACGCCCATTTCTTTATCAGACTTTGAATTTTGAAGCAGACAGGAGACATAATCTGTCAAGACAAAACTATTTTTAACAGTCACACACAGAATCTGACGTCTCTAACGTATCACCTGTTTGTAGGGCCGGTTGTGCTGCCGTGTGACTTTAACACAAAATATTTGTTTGGTTTATTCTGTGGCTACGAGTTGAGCCTCTGGCAGAGTGCACATCCATATCAGCTGAACTTTGCTTTGCATACAAAACCAACGTACATGCATGCACACACAAAACTACAAGTAAATTAGAGATTGTAGCTGCTGCACACTGGCCCTGTGACTCGGGTGTTGGCCAAATAATAAAGCCTTTTTTGCTGCCAGCGAGCAGATGAATAGTTTCCATTATACTCCAGTATAAGATAAGGAAGATTTGCAGCAGTGGTTTAATTTGAGTTTTAATTGTGGAGTATTTTACCTCCAAAATGAAAGAAGTAGGTACAAGTTACACCTTGAAGGATCTATGTCTTTCATTATATCCAGGACATTCATCCCGTATTTTACGACCAATCCCTAAATTATTATTATTATTATATATCTTGTCTGATATAATCCCACACAGAGGAGCCTGTTAACCAAGAAGTGTTGCTCTCATGTTCTCTAGTGCAGAGGAATCTGCCGGAGAGGACAGAGGGCGTGCACAAACTCAGACTTTCATTCTGAAAATTTGCCCCTTACCTCCTAATGTTATCTCCCCCAGCAATTTCCAATTGCTTCATGTAATTGTTTTCAATCTTTAATAAGCAAGAAGCAAGTAAATGAGAATGAGCTTTTGTGATAAATAATTTTCCACCGTCTTGACCTGCTGTGTCGCAGAGCGCTGTGAGCTGAGTCAGCCGCCCTGTTAGATGCAGCCTGTGCTCTGCCAACTAGACTGTCAGCCTGCCAAGTGAGGGAGAGGGAGAGAAACTGGGAGAGACAAGAGGAAGGGAAACGGGGAGCAGAGTGGAAGCTGTCATACATCTAAGCCACATGTTACACATTCATAGGAACTTGCAAAGTAGAAAACACACACACACAAACACATTCACAGTGCGCATCATGGTTCACTTCTGCTTTGCACAGTAATGTAGCAGTTTTACTAGAAATGAGTGAGCTGCCGCCATTTGCACATACAGTAAACACGCGCACGCACACACACACACACACACACACACACACACACACACACACACACACAGATGCAGGAGAGGCTGTAGGACGGGAGGGAAATCCATCCGTTAACCATTGATTCAGGCATCTCTGTGTCTGCTTTACCGAAGCACCCTTGAGAAAGACACTGCAATTCTCTCGGCTCTCTGTAGTGGAGCTGACTTGTATCATGTCAAAGGATAGAATCAATAACCATCGCACGCACGCACGCACGCAACAGATCCTTCCATTTACAAATGTCTGATGGGGCTGGTGACTCAGTTTCAGAGAAGTCAGCCAAGGCCTGTTTTTCACTGATTACTTCCAGAGACAGTGTGTCCATTTTTACATTGTTGAATGCAATCATCATCCCTACACACACACACATACACACATACATTTGCTGTCTGCTAGAAAGAGTGGAAATAATAGTTTAATTTGCTCTGAAGGCTCTGAATGCATGCACGTGTTTAATGTACATGCACAGAAGCTAAATGGCTCGTAAATGCTATTTAGTAATGAATTGTCCCAGTTTCATCGTCCTCTGTTTCTGTTGCGTGCATGTCATTTTTCTTTTCAGTTTGCACTGCAACTAATACTTGTGTTTCTGCTTTCTTGTTCCCATCACTTGCAGTTTCTTTTCGTTTCTTCTCCCTCCCTGCCTGAGCATGTTTCCACTCTTTGTTCACTTTTGTGTGCCGTTGAGTCTTCCAAGGATTCCCCTTTATATCGGTTTGGATCCTTTAAGCCTCCGACCTGGATGAGTCATCCCAAAATGTAATTGTAAGTGCTGGTGGTGGGAATCATAATTGGCTTATGAAATCGGAAAGAAAAAGAGAAGAAGGACAATAAACAGGCTAGGGAGGGAGGCAGACAGTGGGAAGAGGAATAAATTATAAACCAGGCAATCTTAGCCATCAGAAACAACTGAAACTGTTAACTAGGTCAGGATCTGTTTTGATGTTCTTATTATAGCGCATACTTTCTTACAAAAAGTCTTAAAAGTGTTTCGACTTGTGTTGAGAAAGAATTTCTCAAGCTTTCAGGCTGCAAGTCATGACACAGATGTGGTAAGATGTTCTTTCCCTCAGTGAGGCTGGGTGTTGGTTTTATGTCGCTGTGAGATAAAGGCTCAGAAGTGTGAAATTGAAGCTACGTGTAACAAGATTATACCAGGGGCCAGTGAGTGAGTGAGTGTATGTGTGTGGGACAGTTGCTCCCAGGGGTGGAGCCCATCCATCTCCTTGTTGTACACACAAGACATTTAACAAAGTCACATAAACCGCACACAGGCTAATTGTTCCCAGATACAAGTTGATATATGTGTACACACAGTCGAGCTGTGGCCTATCATTGGCCAAAATGATAATCCAGCAAGTTCCGCCCCCTGTCTGTCTCTCTCTCTCTCTCTCTCTCTCTCTCTCTCTCTCTCTCTCTCTCTGTCTCTCTCTCTGTCTCTCTCTTTCCTCGACAAATCATATTACATTGACAGCTGCATATTTCTTATGGCTTCATTTGCATGTCGTTTATTGTGTTACTGCCTTGATGTTTCTTCTTTCTTCAGTCCAAGGGCAACTGTTCTTTTCAGTGTGCTAGTTGATTTCTGTACTTGCTTGAAGCTCCCTCAACACAATGGGTGCTGATAGCAAATTAAAAGAAGAACCCGTCGAACAGGATTCGTGACTCACACACCGACGAGAGCTGGTCATTACCCAATGAAGTTATAATGTAGATGCTGATTTTGAGAATTCAGTTTTTTGTTGTGTCTCCTCCACACTTCAAACTCAACATAACTTGACTCTTTTTGAAACAGTTTTGCCTGCAAATAGGCACTGGCTCTAACTCCTGTTGCCACCCCCATCACCCGCTGCTCCTCCTGTTTATATGTTGTATTGGTCTCTTCTGCTCTCTGCTGGCCAACAGCCTCATAGCTGACAAGTAACAAATTCACGGAGCTTCATCTTTTGACCCCCTCAAAAAAACAAGCAAGGAGAAATTCCCTCATTTTCCAAGAGTTTCCCTGCTGCATTAAAAAGGTGGGATTTTCCTGCTGGTTTATCATCTTGACACAGACGAGAAGAGATTTTTTCCAATTCAAAGAAATGACTCTCATCCACTTTGGCTCATAAACCAATTATCAGTGAATAGGTGAAGAAAGACTTGGGGTTGATTCAGCCCCTGGATTCATTTTAGGGTTGAAACACAAAAACTTTGCCACATGTTTTTGTTAGTTTTCCTGTTCTCTAGGCTTCAAACTAATGGAATATTGAGCTGTGTGAAGGAAAATCTGCGAGTCCTTCCAGACAGCTGCATGATAAATTAGACATCAGCAGAAATAAGATGAGGCTGATCGATCTGTGATCAGCAGTGCAGTACTCAAGTACAGTTTTGAGGTGGTTGTACTTCACTTGAGTACTTCCATTTTCCTACAGCAGTGGTGTTGACCTGATCCCGAACTTCTCAGTGAGGGGGGGGGGGGACCACGTTAAATAAAGTATTAATCATAGCAGAATATTTAAAACATGTCTGGAGAGGAACTTAAATAAAGCTTATTTGTGGTTGTCATGTTTGTTTTCTTCTGTCTGTCATGCAGTTCTGGCAGTTTGGCGAGTGGGTGGAGGTGGTGATCGATGACCGGCTGCCCGTGAAGGATGGGAAGCTGCTGTTTGTCCACTCTGCAGAGGGAACCGAGTTCTGGAGCGCGCTGCTGGAAAAGGCCTACGCCAAGTAAGTCCGACTGACTGACAGGACAGCATTCGAGGTCATAACCATCTCTGAGGTTGAGGCTACTGATGCACTCGTGTCAGGTTGTGAAAGGCAGAAGAACGATATGTCCCTAAATCATTGAATTTATCACTTTAAAATTTAAAATGATCATGTGTATACCCATTTATTAATAAGATACTAAAAAACAGTATAGGAAGTGGAAAACTTAGTGAAATAGTTTGAGATGCAGTTCCAGAAGGCAAAGGCTCCAGATCTGCAAACTGGATGAAGGAAATGTGCGTAGGGAACGATTGCGAAACACATGTTGCAACTCCGGAGCCCAGCTGCTCCAGTCGACAGCTGGGGTCTCAGTTGTGAATGTGTGGAGCTGTAAAAATGATGCGCATTGTTCATAGACGTGTGTGACTGCCAAGTTGCTAAAAGTGAGCCTCCAGGGCGGCGGGCAGAGAGGAAACAGAGGGCTGACGGCGCAGAGAGATTTATGCATTTTTATCCTTTAAGCATGTGGGTGGATGTTCATATATGGTGCTGTCGCCTGATAGAACATATTGTACCTCTTAGTGTGAACCTAACAACTGACACAATGTCTGTATAAACACTGACATTAATAATAAGCGATGCAGTATTTTTTTAAATGTTAGTCGTGAGGCCTGCTCGTGCACCTACCAATCCCCTATGTAATAATCTAATGCTTGTGAATCTTTTGCTTTGCCCTAGACTGAACGGCTGTTATGAGGCTCTGTCAGGCGGCAGCACGTCAGAGGGCTTTGAGGACTTCACAGGCGGTGTGACGGAGATGTACGAGCTGAAGAAAGCCCCCGCCGACCTCTACAGCATCATCAGGAGGGCCATAGACAGAGGATCGCTCCTGGGCTGCTCCATTGACGTCAGTACTGCAACACGCATGCATCCTTTAACCCAAGCAAATGGCAAAGTTACACAGATTTATTACAGCGCGTGTGTGTTTTGTACTTTTAAGATAACATCGTGAAGAAAATTATAATGCGAAAGGAGTTTGCAGGGGTGAAAATACAGAAAATGATCAATATGAAGCTCCTGCAGCCAGTTAGCGGAGCCTAGCATAAAGAATGGAGACAACGGGAAGCAGCTGAATTTGCTAGCTCTTTAAGTAAAATAAAAACTCATCTAAAACTCACAAATTCCTTCAAAAACTGAAGTGAAAAAAACAAAACAAAACAAACAACAACAACAACATATACTTGGGCTCATGTGCGGGGATATTTCTTGCCCAGGAGCTGTAACTTTGAGTACTGTTAGCTTAAAATGTCAACAAAATGTTAAAATAAAACCACAAACATGACATTTTTTTCACCTTGGGTTTTGTAATGATTGAACAAAAGATACAACACGTTAATTAGAGAGTGGTTTTGTTATCTTTGAACAGACGAGCTAGCTTTTCCCCCTCCTGTGCTAAGCTAACTGACCGCAGGGCTAACTTCATGTTAAACCATACAGAAAGGGGAACAGTATCAATCTTCGCCTCTAAATCCTCTGGGAAAGGTAATAAGTTTATCTCCCTTTAACTTCCTTGGGAAAAACAACAGCGTTAAAGAAGAGATTTTATTGTCTGGTGTGAAATAATGAAAACAATCCATCATCTCAGTTTTCATTACCTCCAGCTGGGTTTTTCTTTAAAAATAGACACCCCTGCAGCCTATGTAGATGAAGTCAGCCTTTTCCAGTCTCAGTGCTCATCACGGCAATTAACTACTTTGCTCTCACTTATTTCACGGCACACCTCAAATTTTAACCCTTTAGTAATAAATAGAGTGCAGATACGGTGACTTGATCGACTGATTTGTGACCTGATTTAGATTTCATGTTGTAAAACTGCTGAAAAGTTCTTCTTCCAGCATCTGTGATGTGATCATTTGAATATTTTTGTTTCAAAAGGAAAAAAAAAAAAAAAAGGTTGAAATGCTGAAACACTTAATACAAATCAACCAGAAAATAGTTGGGTTCATCATGTATGATGCTGTGTACTATCTGACACATACTACTGCTTGATCCCTGAGGTCAGGGTTAGCTGGTGATCAGATATTTCTGTATTTATACAAAATGTCGTGATTTGAAAGAAAGGGAACTGCTGTCTCAAAATGTGCGGTGGTGGTTTCACAGCTCGGGCACGGCACGAGTGCTGCTCTGGTAGGAAAATGTTGAAATTTGCTATGAGAAATTCTTTGCAGACACCAGAAGAGGGCAATGAACTTCTTGTTTTTTGCAGAGCTGATTTTTGCACACAGGATGGTTTGAACTCTCATTGAAGGACAGGTTTTATTACGAATATGCCTCCTTTATGTTTGGGCTGCCAGGTTTGTCTGGCAGAAAAAAAATGGACAGTTAAATGTTGCAACGATGCAGCAGGAATTCAGAACTAGTAAAATATTAAGATTGGTTTCCTTTTTACTCTACTTAAATCTAAATCACAACAGAAGCATTGCTACATTAAAAAAAAAAAACAAAAAAAAACACAACACAACTTTTGCTGTCACACTGGAGATGTATTGTTTTAGATGTGACCAAGGATTGAGTGTTAAATGCATAAACACTAAGACTAATGTGTCAAGTCGACGACAGTTATTTAGAGCAGTGCGTATCAGTGTCCTTGTGTCTGCAGTGACTGCTGCCGTGTCTGTGTTTGAATTAGACAACAGCCAGGGACATTTCACTAATGCATTTCTCGCACTGTGAGATTTGTTGACGTTTGTTGACAATGAGCAGTGTCACAGTAGAGATTATGGGTGCTCTCACATGCGGAGCGGGCAGCACAGTGACGCTTGTGCGACCTCCTGACTTCGTGCTGTGGACTCCAGTGACCTCTTTTCTCCTGTCTTCAGATCACAAGCTCGCGAGACATGGAAGCCGTCACGTTCAAGAAACTGGTGAAGGGACATGCCTACTCGGTGACTGCTGTGGACGAGGTGACGACTAATGACTAATGAGAAGTTACATAACGAACCAGTCTTTACAGGCCTGATGTGGCAGAATGAGTATGTGACAAAGTTAGGTAATACGTGGTTTATAGCTTATTTAATGCATTAATGCAAAGAAGGTCTTGAGATTGAAAACCCTTTGGACTAAATGGGGAGCACAGTTGCTTCTGATAATCCTACTCATTTCCTAAAACACATATTTACATATTGAAAGGAAACTTTAAAGATGCTTGTGGGAAATAAGATCTTAGAGAGATGTAATGACTATATACACAAATGATCAGCAAAAAAGTATATAGAAAGGTATCTACTTAAAATGTCACAACTGAGTTAACATGTTATATAAGTGTGTTTGGGGAACTGGGTGCACTTTAGTTTATTGTACATGGTCTCATCTAAAAATCAATTAGCCTGTTCCAAAGTTAGGCAACTGAAAAAAACGCAGAGCAAAAATATTGAAGAGCTGTTTTTGTTCAGAGTGATAGACTCTCTCTATAAAAGTGGACGTAGACTCTGGGTCTGAAAAGTGAAACCAATGCTTATCCAACCAATGACCATCATTCGTAAAAAGAAGTCAGATTGTGCTGAAGTCTATAGGAAAATGGCCCGACTTTTCATTTGATGCATTACCTCAGTAAATGACTTTTGAGTCTTGTTTAACACAATATGATGTTTTTTAAATTATGGTCCCATTTAGAGGAAAATACACCATAAAGTAGGGTATGTATTAGGGCGTGGCTCCCCCAATTTGATTTCAGTGGGGCGGCTGGTTTCTCCCTTTATTATGGCCTGTTTCACTGTAACAATTCATTTCAGACTAACGCACACACACATGGCGCGACACAAGTGGATGAATGTCAAGTGGTTTGTGTTCCTTCGTAGGTGGTGTACAGGGGAAATATGACCAAGCTGGTTCGCATCAGAAACCCCTGGGGTGAGGTGGAATGGACCGGAGCCTGGAGCGACAAGTAAGGTTTTACTTGACACTTGTAACACTATAATTGTGATGTTAAATGGCAACCCACCTGTAATAGTTTCCCTTTAGTGACAGAGACAAGTTGATTAAAACTTAAAATGGCCATCTTGGTTATTTTGTTCAGAGGTTGACAAACATGAAAATGGCTTCCTTATAGTTTTTAAAGTAAGAAAGGTTAGACATTTTCCCTGTGGCACTGTTATGTCATAGTCCTATTCAGCATTTTCAACACTTAACTCGCTCTCCCTGATAAATGAAGCATTTGCAGAAAATATTCTGGAGATTCCTTTGCGTTGCCTAACAATGAAGCTTTTGATTAAATGAAAATGCTATTTCCCTATCAGAGCTCTCTTCTCTGTCCTCATCTCTGTTCTGTGGTCTAGAAACTGAGGAAGTCAAACTAAATGAAACAAACTCAAACGAAATGACTCAAAATGTTTTCACGTTAAAAGAATGAAAAATCTGTCCAGTCACGTTGATTGAAGACAAAATGTCTGATATAAAATAAACACAACAGACAAAAAAAAAAAAGTGAAGTTTTGTGTCTGTGACCTTGACACTTGTGTTCAGTGGTTAATGTATATCTGTGAAATCCTCAGCTCCAGAGAGTGGGACAGTGTGGACCGCTCTGTTAGAGGTCGGCTACAGAACCGCAGCGAGGATGGCGAATTCTGGTGAGTACACGAGCGTTTTGCCTCTGAGCGTTAGTGATGACAAAGTCAGTATTTCAGCTTTAAATAGCTGAAAGAAATTCAGCTCTTAACGGAGTAAAGCGTGACCAGAAAAGCAGCTCTGTTCACATCCTGTTTGATGAGTGTATTATAACACTTGAGTTTGTTTTGTGGTTTTTTTTTTTCCTCTGATGACTATTTAGAGCCGTGTATGTGTCATAAATTATTGTTACATATATGATTGTATATGTTGTAGATGCTCTTTCATTTCTTTTTTTAAACACCTCGGTTCCCCTCTTGGACGTCTCCATATCATTCTAACAGCGTTTCCATCTCTCAGGATGTCTTTCAGCGACTTCCTGCGCGAGTTCAGTCGCCTGGAGATCTGTAACCTGACAGCCGACGCCCTGCAGAACAACCAGCTGAAGAAGTGGAGCTCCTCGCTCTACCAGGGAGAGTGGAGGAGAGGCAGCACCGCTGGAGGCTGCAGGAACTACCCAGGTATGAAGTGATGGAGGCAGGAAAGAGGGGAAAAGTATGAGGTTGCAGACAGATGGGTGGAAGAAACATGTGGGAAACTGCAGTTATAAATGAAAGGAGGATATTTCCCAGAATATTATCTCATTTAGTTTTTTTGGCACATTTTAGAGATTAATTCTTTTAAAGGTTCAGTTTTAGGATTTTGTTCAATTCCGCTTCAGGAACTGAAAAAAACAAGGATACGTGGAACGAATGAGGAAGGATTTGGATGAATTTACTGAAGGAATGTGAATCAGTGACTCCCATTGAGTCTTGAAACAATGGCCTGCTTTAAAATTAATTTACTATTGCCCCAGCATGAATGGAGAAAGGGAAGTTAAGTGTGTTTCCTTAAGCTACTGTTCTTATTTATTGTACTACCAATAAAAAATTTTTCAGTTTTTGCTGTAAAAATTTCAGGTAAGGGATTGATTGAGATGCTAATAGAATATTGATGATCTTTTTTTTACTTTTATATGAGTGCTTATCTTTCATAACAGGGTTTTTCAGTGTTTATTAAAAGACGTGGTCTCTAGTGTGTAAAGTAAATACCGAATACCAGATTATTAACAATCTGACATTTTCACCTCCTGTCTCCAGCAACCTTTTGGCTCAACCCTCAGTTCAAGCTCGTGCTGCAGCACCCAGACGCTCCTGGCCAATCAGACTGCAGCTTCCTGGTCGCCCTCATGCAAAAGGACCGCAGGAAGAAACGGCGAGAGGGCAAAGACATGGAGACCATTGGGTTTGCTCTCTATGAGGTTAGACGCTAGAAACAATAAAAGTTTGCCCATGTTATTGTGATTGTAATTTTGTTTCTCATACTCATTTCTTCTCTGTTCTTTACAGGTTCCAAATGAGGTAAGAGCTTTTCTGTTTTCCACAATTTGAATGAGTGTTTAAATTGAAGAAAACTGTTGTGCTGGTCTCAACAGTTAACTGTCAAACCTTTTTTTGAAGAGTTTGTTGAATGCAGACTAACTCCCTTCTCAGTCTGCGGGCAGGTCGGGGGTCCACCTGAAGCGGGAGTTTTTCCTCACCCACGCGTCCAGCGCACGCTCAGAGCTCTTCATCAACCTGAGGGAGGTCAGCTCACGGTTGCGGCTGCCAGCAGGGGAATACGTCATCGTCCCCTCCACTTTCGAGCCACATAAAGAGGCCGACTTTGTCCTGAGGGTTTTCTCTGAGAAGCCTGCGGACTCTGAGTGAGTGGCCACACTGCTGCGTGAAGGAACTGAGGCTAATATAATAATATATAATAATAATGCTATTTAATGTCCTGCACTTTAAAAGACAAGAGACATAGATAAAAATGAAATAAATTAGGTCCCAGTCTGAAAGAACATCAACATTTTGACAATCTTCTTTCTGCATCAGGGAGCTTGATGATGATGTTGTGGCGGAGCTTCCAACAGAGGTGAGAGGATGAGATGCTAACTTGTAACACATGATTTCTAACGATGCGTGGAAAGAAACACGACGTGTGTTGAAAACCATTTCCGTGTTTCAGACTCAGCTAGAAGAGAGCCAGATCGACGCAGGCTTCAAGAGTCTCTTCAGACAACTGGCAGGGCCGGTAAGCGCGAAGGGCAGTGGTGGCTTGGAGAGAATGGTTCATGGTATATTTTAGCAATTATAGCTCATTTGATTGGCCTTTTCTGTCTGTGCCAACAGGACATGGAGATCAGTGTCACAGAGCTGCAAACCATATTGAACAGGATCATCTGCAAGCGTCAGTAACAGCAGAGATCAATCTCATCTGTGCAGTGCGATCACAAGCTTGTGTTGCTCCTAAAATTATGGCATCAGCTTTTACAACATTTATAGATGAGTTCCTCTTCCTGTCTTACCTTCCCTTTCAAACAGATAAAGACCTGAAGACAGACGGCTTCACGAAGGAGGCCTGCCGCAGCATGATAAACCTCATGGACGTATCCTGTGTTAAAACATCAGCTCAGCTTTTTGTCGTCACAGATACGTGAATATTAACTGGAAACTGGCTGATGCCTGCGCCCTCATGTTGACCTCTTGTGATAGTAGAGGCTTAGTAAAGCTATGAAATGTTCAGTCTGTTGTTGTACTTTTTGTCCAAAAAATGAGCTGTTGTGTATTTAACCGTTGGGATCAGACGGACGGCAGTGGAAAGCTGGGCCTGACAGAGTTTCATGTTCTCTGGGAAAAGATTAAACGATACCTGGTGAGATAAACAGAGATCCCTCAATCTTGATCACAAATTGTATCGATTCTGCTTCGTGGTACTTGCGTCAGTCTGTTGCTTGTTTTGGTATCCAGCCAGTGGATATTTTTATTTGTCTTGTTTGCTGTCTAACTGCTTTTTGGTTTCCTTCCATTTTCTGTGTCTCTTCTTGTCTGTGTTATTTCTTTCTTTCTCTATCTGTTTGTGCCACCATGCCAGACCATATTCAGGCAGTTTGACTTGGACAAATCGGGCACCATGAGCTCTTATGAGATGAGGATGGCTCTCGAATCTGCAGGTATTGTTTTTCTTACCTTTTTATTTCAACACAAAAAAAAAAGGAAAAGACTTGGGTTAAACATCTTGATCACTGTTTTGTAAAACCTTTTGTTCTCTTGTGGATGCAGGTTTCAAGCTGACCAACCACCTGTTCCAGCTGATCATCCTGCGCTACACGGAGGCAGACATGGCGGTCGACTTCGACAACTTTGTCACCTGTCTTGTCAGACTGGAGACCATGTTCAGTGAGTCCCACTACTGTGCATCTTCATCGTCATGTGTTAGGATTCATGAAGTGTGTAAAACCAGAATAGAAGAGGAAAAGCTAAATGCGTCTCTTTGTTTCTGTCTCTGAAGAAACCTTTAAGACCTTGGACACAGACGCAGATGGTCACATATCCCTCACCTTCTTCCAGGTATGAAACGTCCCTGTTATCTAGATTATTTACATTAAAACACCTTATCTTTTCTCATATTGTGTTGGATGCTTACTTACTTGCTCTATCTGTTCTCCAGTGGATTACCCTGACCATGTTTGCCTAGACATGGGTGGACTCCTTTGAAACTCTAGCACTGCATCCTGCCGCAGCTCCAGGCCCAGTATCTGTTGTTTCAGAAGTGCCTTTTCTCCACCTCTTCCTCTCCTCCACGCTGCTCGCTGCTGACGCCCCGTGAGGCCAAAGTCCGGATATTCATCCTTACCGTGCCTGTATTGGAAACGCATGCCAATCCCGCATTTGTCACCCGTTTCACCAGCTTCTTCCAGCCTGGCAATGAAGCAGATCTGCTCTCGACCGCGGCCAGAAATATTCTTATTGGTTCAATTTCAGCGGGTGAAGTTCTTATAGTGCAGTTACTTTACCTAAATTTAGCAATATATAGTTAGCCTGGCTGAAAATGCGCAGGCTAGCGAAACAATTTTCCCAAAAACTGCCTTAGTTGCAGTTGTTTACGTTTAAAAAGATGCTAGCTAATTTTTAGCCATCTTGATTTTAGAGAAATAAACGTTATAAGAAAGTAAATGTATGAATTATGTAGTCAAATAAATTGATAAATTAACTATATAAAACAACTATATAAACTTAAAATTCAAATTTTTTTCCTGTCCATTTTATGTTTTCTCTATCATCCGGCCTTGGCACATGGCTAACCTAATCTTGTCGTGCTACATGAGGGGCCAATTAGCTAAGTAGCCCTTGAAAACTTTGCTCAACCAATAACATTATTTTTGCCTTTTAATCAATTAATCTACATAAAAGCAAATCTTGCGTTTTGCACCAATCAGTGGGTGTAATTGTGCTTTTATTGGGAATTATTATGATTATCACTTAATCATAAAATGTATGTGTAATAAGAACCAGATTGTGAGGGATACTTCTGAATGGCTTCACCTGTCCGCTAATGGAATATAACACTTTTAGTTAAATGATGAAGTGATGAGCGTGTTGTCAGTTATCACAATCTCAGTGCCAGATGTGGTCGACGTGGAGAGCTGTAGTGTGCCAGCTTGCTCTACAGCCACCCAACATTTAGTGTAGATGAATGTGCATTTTAATATATATATAATATACACACACACACACACACACTTGGCCTTTGTAGCAACGCTGTTGGCCTGGCGCGCTCTGTTTACATCTTGTGCCAAACTTTGCTTTTCCCTGAGCATCAAGGGTCCTCTCATGAAGCTTTACTGGGCCTTGCAGTGCAGAGACAATGGTGTATGTATCATAGAGAATGTGTTGAGTTGTATTTCGTTAAAACTTACTCCTGTTTAGCTTTAAGACGTATACTACTACTTATCTTTATGCATGACACTTTTTACAGACTATTTTACAAAATTTGAAAAAACAAAAAAAACTTTAAACTTTTTTTATTATGGCTGGTACTGGTGTTATCGTTGTTTAAAAGGGATGTCAGCCTTGTTTAAATTTGTCTTTCGAAGGGAACAATAACACGTCAGTACTTGAGGTGGAGGTAAACAATTATGCAATAAGGATGGATATGTTGTATGCATGCAGTGTGTAACGTGATGTCGTCTGCCTGCTTGATTTCTGTTCAATGGGAGCAAATATTTTAATCGAAAAGTTGTATTACAAAATAATGAGTCACTTTAAAGATGGAGGACGTACATGTAATGTGTCATCATTTTGTCAGGCAGCGTTGAACTGCAAGTGCTTCAAATAACAATCCTGCTCTTATGTTCTGCCAATTATTATTTTACAAATTTTTAACTTTTTGTATTTTGAAACAATATTTTTCATGTCATCAAAAAGCGACTGTCAAACCCTTAAATTTGTATGATTCTCTGACAACGCCAGCAAACTCATCCTTCAGTTTTTGCTGCGTAATGCTTATGCAACATTACTGAATGTTTACAGTGTTAACATTCTCATTCCCTCTGGACTCATTGATCATCCATCTCATTGGTTTACTGTGTAGCTCTCTCTGTACAACTTCAGTACACACTTTGACAATAAACATGAAGAGGTTTTCATGTGTCTCAATCTCTATATTTGTATTAACTCAAAAAATCAGGGCTGGGAAAGGTGGTTTCTTTGATGGTTGTGATGATAAATCAATACCCAAAGAACAACACAAACAACTCGAAGTAATAAATAGTACCTTTAGTAACAATATTCATATTAAAAAAACAAAGCAAAGTAAAATACCTTACTAATGTACACATTTCAAGAACATAATATTAGGATTTTTACAGCAAATTTGGCTCATTGTTAAGTTAAATTGCAGACATTTATACAAGATGATCATATATTAAGTTAGAACAAATACGCCTCGTTTTAAAGTGATACAAAAAAAACTTAGAAGTGACTTTTTAATCTGGAGCCGCTTGGTCAAGGAATGTACAACGTCAGATAAGGCATAGTGACGTGAATAAAAGGATTGTGTGCGCTTCTTAAATTTCTATATGAGTGAGATTTTTCAGACTATGAGCTTATCATCTTTTGACCTAGATTAAAAGCAGCTCATCTCCTCACCTTAATAATAAAATAAGGGGATTTTCTTTGGCACAAGAGCATTAAATGTGAACCATAACCATTTTGAGTCTTATTTAGTGATAGTAGTAAAAAGGCTGAAGGCTGATATCTAGTTTCTGAATAGCATGTCTCTAATGAAGCGTGGCGTCTCTTAGGCGTAGTTGTTGTTGTTGTGCTCGATCTTGGTCACCATGGTGGAGACCAGTCGCTCCAGCTGTTCCGCCCGCTGCTTCCCTGTCTGAAGGACCTCCTCGTGATTGGCCTTCTCCTCGCTGTCGTAGTCCATCACCGCCTGGTTGGTGATCAGCGAGAGGGCGAAGACGCGCATGCCGCAGTGACGTGCAACAATCACCTCGTGGACTGTGCTCATGCCTGACGCGGGGAAGAGGGAAAAGCTTTCAACAACTGTGAAATGTGATGTCTCGCTGGCTGGTCTCTGATGTTTGTAGCAACAGAAGAAGAAATGCTGAGCTGATGTTGGCGAGTCCAGCTTTGCTCGCTTCAGCTTAGAGGTTTGCATGAAACTATAGAGCCTTGTTATGTCTCTGACGCTGACCTTACAATCATAAAACGTAAATAAGTGTATTTTTACATACAAGTCCCATCTAAAGCAGCTTTAAAATCAGGACTTATAATCATTAAGTCCATGAAAATCTACTCACCAACAGCATCAGCGCCCAGTTTGTGCAGCATGCGGCACTCAGCAATGGTCTCGAACGAGGGTCCGCCCAGCACGCAGTAGACGCCCTCCTTCAGGAAGTCTCCATAGCCGAGCTCCTGCCCCACATCCATGGCCAGCTGCTGCAGCTCTCTATCATATGCATCAGACATGCAGGGGAAACGCACGCCGAACCTGCAACGACGAAGATGTGGACAAACAGGAGGAAGGTTGAGTGAACGGTAAAAGATGGAGGAGGTGCAGTGATGCCAGGAAGACAGAGGAAGTGAGAGGATTTCCCAATATTAATCACCATATACATTAATAAATGCCCCCTTTGTTACTGCTTCATTGAAACTTTTATTTATCTGTATGACCTGGTGCAGGAAACTCATTTTTAAACAAGACCTACCTCTCATCGTTGGGTCCAGCCAGAGGGTTGTTGCCAGCGAAGCCGGGCATGTTGAGGTGGTCTTTGATGATCATGATGTCTCCCACTTTAAAGTCCTGATTCAGGCCTCCAGCTGCGTTGGTCAGCATTACTGTCTCCACACCGAGCAGCTTGAAGATTCGCATGGGCAGTGTAATCTGAAAAACACAGGGAGTAAATGTAAATTAAAGACATTATCGAACTATTCAGGTGGATCTTCTGGTTTGTCTTGCAGCAGCATGACTGGATATGGAGCTTTTTCAAGGCCAGGAGGTCACACACACCTTCTGGATTGGGTAGCCCTCGTACAGGTGGAAGCGCCCCTGCATGCAAACACATGGCCTTCCCTTCAGCGTGCCAAACACTAGCCGTCCTGCGTGTCCATGCACTGCAGAAATAAAAAAAATAAAAATAAAATAAAAAAAACACACCCAGTCAGTGAATGTCAACAGTAATGCAACATTCAGTAACAGAGAGGTTTGTCATAGGTCAACATACCAGTGCTCTGTGGAAAGCTGGGGATGTCCTTGTAGTTGAAGGCTACCTGGTCCTTTAACATGTCAGCCAGTCCTCCGAGCCCTGACCCACACACGATGCCCACCGAGGGCCGGACGTCTGTCTGGGCCAGCAGCCAGTCGGCAATGGCTTTGCATTCTTCGTAGCTGTATCTGGATGACATGAGAAAATGAAGGTCGGAGGTTAGGATGACCACTGGTAGCAAAGTGCAAAAATCAGTGGGCTATTATCCCATGTCCAAATGCTGTGACGCAAAAATTGCCACAGAAAGACCAGCAGCACTGAATCTAGGAGTGGCCTTGGCATTTTTTGGTGCCTCTCTACAGAAAACCTGCCTCTTAACTATTTCAAATGGGTAAAATCTCATTTCAGTGTGGAGCTGAGGGTGGCTCATTGATTCACTGAGTCCCTGCTCCACTGGCTGAACTGACCATGAGGGGAACCAGGGGAAATCCCACCAACGGGCGGCCCATTGAAAAAATAAAAAAAGAATCTGTCTGTCTGTCATTGGGGGGGCATGCTGCCTGCATGTGCCAGGACTGGGCTCACTGTCCAATCACAATGTGTGATCAACCCTCACTTCACCCAGCAGGCCTAATCTGAGATCTGCTACTAATAAGGTTATGACTTTAGGGGAGTCACTGTCTCTCTCTCTCTCTCTCTCTCTGAGGCGCATTCCTGCAGGGTCACTGTAGTAGGCTATCACACCTCTCACGCGCGTCGATGGTGACGCGCACGCGCCTGTCTGCAGAGATGAACTATCCCTTGTTCCCTCTATTTTGCCTTCTTCACTTTCTATAATTTGTGGACTTGCCATGTCTCTTCCCAGCAGCTGAGCAATGCACAACCTGTTGGGACTGAAATGCTGCAAAGACAAAAGACTTGAGGGCTTGAGGCAATTCCTTGAAATAAATATCAACAGGTAAAAATGACCCTGAGGTCAAACAGAGGAGACCTTTGCTAAAAGTCTTTAGAAATGGATAATTGCTGGTGGGGGTATTCCACGTTGCACCCCCCGGGAATGAATGAATGGTTTTCCATTTAGTCTGTCGCCTCGAGCGCATGTGCGCCTTTTCTTTGGCTGCCCTCCGACATTCCCGGTATATTTTTGCCCATTGCCCTGACGTGCCCATGAAGGGACCATGTGGTCGCCAGCATGGGGGGGGGAAGAAGGCTGAAAGGACAGGCTGTCCAAAAGTGTACTCACCCTTTGTTTGCCTCTGGAAACATTGCGGATGATTAAATAAGAGTCTGATGAGGCAAGAGAAAAAAAGTTTACACAATTTTTAAGTGCAAAAAAAAAAAAAAAAATCAAGTTCCCAAATGGCAAAAAGTTGAGTCAAATCCCAGCTGTTAGAAAATGTTAAATATTATAAACAAGCTGGGAAAAGAGTTTTAAAAAAGGCTTTTGATAGTTTTTTTTTTTTCTTCTGGTATTGATGGGAAAAAGCCTCAGTGCGCCTGGTCGAGTCTGGGCGGAGAGGCGCAGCAGCCGGGTTTATTATAGCGCCAGAACCCCGCCCCTCCACTGACGCATGAGAATGCCGCAGCCCCATTGGTTGTGCGGTCACATCTTCAAAATAGTCCGCAATTTAAGCGATTTGATCTGCTCGTCAGCCCCCCAACCACACACACACACACACACACACACACACAACCACACACACACACACACACACACACACTAGTAATAAGTGTAATAGTCAGTAATAGTGGAGTTTAGAGTCCATGACACTGTAAATCCTCACTCATGTCCTCATTGTTATTAACAGACCCAACAACATCCATTCAACCATGATCATTCAGCCTCACACTGATCAACACTGCAGTTATCAGCCCAGAAGCAAAAACAAGATGCGATGTGCGTTTTCAGCTTGAGTCAAGTTGGGCAACGTTCACGTGTCTGATTGTCCCTCCTGTTCCCGCCATCAGGCTTTTCAAGTGAATGCTTTTCATTTGTTGACCGCATTGTCATTGATGAGTTACACACACACACACACACATATGGGCTATATGATACCTGGCCACAGTTTTGAGATTTTAAACACAAATCAAGATAGAATATATCCATTAATTATATTTTGACCTGATTGAACCACAAGATTGAAATTACATTACAACGTGTCAATAATAAAATAACAATAATAAAAAATTCTGATTATAAAACAGTGGGTTATTCTGTGCAATGAATACTTTTATTTTTGATAAAATTTTGCTGATACTGATAAAAAATTTTTTAGAAACATTTGAAACAATTGCGGCATCAAATGTGCCCTCTTTGTTGACTATTATTAACATATAACTGCTGTTCTAGTGCTATGATTGAAAGTTGTACTGGGTCACATATCAGTAATTTAGTATCATGTTGAAATGCCAGTTAGCAGCTGCTCCCAGTTATTAAAAGAGGATTTTATTTCTTTGATATGTGAACTTTTCACCAATATATTGAAAGAACAGGATAAACAAAACCTTGATATTAACAAAAAACAGCAATAATATATGACAATATACATGGTCCACAAGTTGAAGCACAGTAAAAAGACACATTATATATATACGGGAGCTTAATAAACCTAACTACAACTGTATGCAACATACTATGAAGCAACGTATCTATTGGTGATTCAGTTAAGATAAAGCCATATTTCATGCCACTTTTATGATATTTTGTCCATTTCAGCTGCAGCATTGCGTCATCACGCATCGTACCATGATATGTTTTTACTATTGTTGCCAGTTAATACTTAGTTTATTGACACATGTGCATGACACACCCTGTTCAGAGAGTATATGTTGTAAATGAGGCAAATCACAAACCAGTAAATCATAAACAATGAGTATGTTTGATTGGCTCATTTATGGCTTCGCATTGTACTCATGGGATAATCCTTTGCTACGCAACCACACAGTCATGAGGAATGTCACCTGGACTGAATACCCTGTAATTGATGTGCCGTAATAAAAGTGAAACAAAATGATGCGATAAGGACGCACATTTTGAAAGGGAGCGGGTCAAGTGCAAAACCGTAGAAAACACACTTTAGTAAATTCCTTTCCGCATTCAAGTACAGATGGATCAAAGTGATCAGAGAAGAGACTGATCTAGTTTCTGTAACTGATGATGTCCCAGTGACTGAATCCTTTACTAACAGCACTAACAGTAAAGCTGTTCATACTACTGTGTGAAAATACAAAATTATGTAACAAGTCCCAACAACAGAATGTCAGGAAAATGTAAATAAAGATCAGAAAGTAGAGTATCTTTTATGCAGGACAGATCTTTTATTTATCATCTATATTTGTGCTTTTTGCCACATTGCTAGTGTTAACATTAACAGCTGTTGACTTACACGTCTAGAACAAATGCTGCATGTTCAGCATCAGACTTCATTCCTTTACTTGCCAAGACCTTTTTCCATCTTTTCTGTTAGTGAAGTTAGCATGCTAACCAGCTAGCCACAGCCTGTCTTGATACTTTATGTACCCTGAAGATCTGGGGCTGTGCATATTAGGCTTTAACGTCTTGTTGAAACACAACCATGGACGAAGGTCACGTCAAGCAGCAAACACTGCCACCAGCTCCCAGTAAGAAACCATGTTTGGGAAAAACTTACAAATTGTCCCTTTAACATGCAAACAGCACTTTAATGTTCGCACATTAAGGTGCAGCTGATTTATGTGATGATAATACGGTTTCTTTCTTGAAATGGGTGAAAACAAATTGTCAGTCGAGGTAACTTATTTCATCCTGTTCTAATCTAACATCTTTACTGGGCCTTCCAGCTTTTGGCACTTGTTTTGACTGTGTATTGATATTGGTTAAAGCAATAACCAGGCAAATACTAAAATAGCCTAACAAAAATATGAATTAGTTCGTCCCTGGTCCCGAGCTCCTCCAAGAGCTCTGTGACGAATCATTTGGCAAAAAGGCAAATGGTTTGGTTTAGAAGCAAAAATGCAAACAACTATCTGACCTTCTGAATGAGCTTAGAAAAAGATAAACAAGAAGATTACAAAAGAAAACAAAACCAGAGCAGCGAGGGCCATCTTGTCCATTATGACCTTTAAACCTACCACAATTACAGTTAAGTGTTTTCTTGTATTTAATTAATAGTAATTTAGTAGGTAAAAGTAATTGTCACAAAGTGAAACACTTTAAAAGATAAAAGGCTGAGAGAGCAGTGCCAGATTCTTCTGTGGAAGTAGAATAATTGTGTTATTGTTGTTGCAAATCTTGGACACTCAACAGCCCACAGTATTTTGAGGATTTATTAGGCTGCCACATTAATATTTCTCTGAAATGGCATACTCAAAAACAAAGAAGAGTAGGTAAGCTATCTCTGGTGGAAGTCGTCCTCTAATCATTACACAAGTTAATATAAGCCACTGTTGACCTTTGCTATGGTTTAGTTATTTAGGATTACACAAGTAAATACAGATCTAAAACCTCCAAATGCTTGTCAAAGTTTAACCTGAGTCAAAACAAGGGGCGTCTACACCATAACATATATCCTGACGTTGTTGGACCTCGAGTTGTTGTTTGGCTTTGACACATAAGAGGACAATCGTCAGCCTCTATGTGTATTATGACTTCCTTTTGAGTCAACCACCTGTCTGTTTGGGTTCTGCTTTCATATCTCTTATTCTTTTAAAGGACAGGTTGTCTGATAACACGGTGGGAATCGTTGACCTGTCGACCTCTTCGATCCACCCCTTGCTTACAGCCAACACGCCTTTGGCTCAGCCAATGAGTGGCGGCCATCCGATGGCAGCGCAATGAACCTGTTTGTCTGTCCTCCGTTTTTTGCTACTAATTCAAAATGTCAATAAAAATGTTCTTGGGATAGAGATGCTGATAGTAGCAGGAAAAGAGCAGTCACGTGGATGCAGTCATTCGGCTGTCAGATGTCTAGTGCTGGTATGCTGTATTTATACTAGTGACAGTCATGTAGTTTAAAACACGCAAGACATCACACTTTATCTAAATGAGAAGCAGCACGAAGCTTGATAACACGCATTCAAAGTTACAGCGTGGTCCATCTAAAATAAATGCCCACAGAAGTCTGTCATCTCAGACACTGCTGGCTTTGTTCTTTTCATGCCAGGTTGTGTACTTGCTCAATACAGACACATGGGTTAAAATGTCAGCAGACCCTGCAAAGACATACAGGTTTTTATGCTTCCTGATATGCATTCCACACCCATCATCTGCCATGTTGGATGTAATCTGCAAAGCTGCCAGAACTAATGCAAGCTGAGGTTTCTCACAAGGTGAGGTCCCGACCTGAAATCACTGGGTTTGCCTGCTGAAACCTCACTTCACTGTGTTAAGAACATTCCTAATCAAATCTACAGTTTGACTTTGGACCAAAGCCTTTAAGGACTTGACCTGGTGCTCAATCACGTAGGGGAATCTTAACTTTCAGTTATCTGTTGAATCCTCAGTTTGGTCAGGTGAGGAAGTTCAGTTTAGATTGAAATTAAGCTTCTAAGTAACATTTTGCCCTCTACCCTCTTTTATACCTCACCTCAAATCCTATTTCTATTAGTTAGTTTGTATTTATTTTTTTACTTTTACTTTTCAATCAAATCATGATCCGACTGGGGTTTTTTGGGGACAAGGGGATTCCTGTCCTCAGTGCACATGGTGCAGTTGTGATTTATCATTAAAGCTCAATAGGTATCACACTGCAAAGCTGAAGTCACTGATTACAAACTCAAACGTAGTCAGAGTGAATGCAAAGTAAACTGGAACGGAACTAAAGTGGAAAACTCAATCTCCCCAAAAGAATCTATATAAAACACAGCAAATTTAGTGATGTGAGAGCTTGAGTCTTGAGTATATGAATAGTTTGCATCATTATCCAGCAGCAACTTCCAAGAAAAGCAAAAAATAGAACAAATCATCAACACTAATCAGTAAAACAACAAAGAGCCACAAAGGAACGAAAGGTACCAAAAATTGTAACCACAAAGTACAAGGAACAACCATTAAGTACAACCAATAACCACTACTTGTTTTTTGAAGTCGTGTTAAGGAATTTTAAAAAAAATGAGGGAAAGTTAAAACAGATTTGTGGGAAAAATTCCTGTGTGTAATAGTTATGACGACTGATGATAGATTCACAATATAAATATGTGAATATTCTTCATCCTGTATCACACAGAACCATCTTAACTCCACTCTTTGGGAAAGCTGGAAGAAGAAATCCAAGCTAAGACATGTTTAAATGCTAACCCCTGTGGACACTGCACTTTATGAATGTGTGTGAACTCAGCAGATCACAAAAGCTGTTAAACCTGAATAAACACTTTGCTCATATGATGACTGATGTCAGTGTCTGATGCAGCTTATCCACGACTGCGCTGTCCTTGTTTGTGTAAAATTCTGTGTGGTACTTAAATTTGATTCCTTGTACTGATGCAAGTACGTAAGTACATCGACTGAGCTGTTTGTGAAGCAGCGTTTGGCAAATGTATTGAGAACGTTCGAAGCGTGAAGAGGAATTTTGAATGACTTTTGTTTTATTATCCAATACTGAAATCTGCTTTTTATCTTGTGTCTCCTGAGTTGAGATCTGTTTGAAAACCACCTGCTAAAGCAGCATGAAGTCTCTGTCAAAGCAAAACAGTGTTGCTGGCAACACAGCATGTGTTACAATAAATGCAAATACAGAAATGATAAGGTCAAGGCACTTGAACATCTCACTTCCCTTGAAATTATCAACAACACTTAACCCCTATCCACAATCACAGTTAACCATTGTCAATACACACAAAGAGAATCAATTGGCCTCATGTGCACTTTGCTATGGGTCTATGGTGGGATGACCTGAAGTGTGAGATGAATGATGGCATGAACAACTGTATCAAATAGGGAAAATTGGTGGCACATGTTTTGCATCTCTTCTATATATGTAAAATTAATGAGTTGCACATAGAGTTAAGTGAAGTAGGTCTAAAACAGCTGATACATATTTACACAAGTGAAGTGACTATTGCAGCGTTTATGTTTTTTTTTCATCTCTGCAGAAATTTGAAGGTTTACAGGTTTTAACCAGAGAGGATAATCTACACTGTGCCTTGTGACAGTTTAAGTTTGTTAAGAGACAGGAGAGTTTAAACCACAAATACACACATTTCTCATATTATTCTCGGACTCCCTCATCATGGGATTCATGCTTGGTGTCAGAGGTTGCATCCATTAGATTGCTGGCCAATGACTAAATCCTCTAACAGCACCGATATCACACAGACTTGAAGATTAGGTGACTTTAAAACATATATCCATCTTAGAGACTTTGCATTATATATATGTATCATTAGAGCTGCTGTAATCTGCCAAGTGTGAAATGACTACATGTAAAATAAAAGGGCATTGATTGTGGTGATTTGTTTTTTTCACATTCACATTTACATTACAGATTTTAGTGCAGTTTCCTGCATCGCAAGTTTTATTAAGATAAGTTTGATAGCTCCAGTATCTATAACATGAATCCTGAATGCAGACTGTGCTTTGCAGTCCTGAGCCTGTGAATTCCACGAACAATAAAACAGAAATATGACTTTACATAAAAGTAAAATAACTTTTATTATTTTATTTGGTCTCCCGGTGTCATCCCTGTAGTAAAATGTACATTGTGTTACATAAAACAGAAGCATTGGATCAGCACTAGGTCAAGACAATTGTGTGCACATTTATGGTGAGTGTCAAATACCATTAGTGTATGACCTTGTTGGCAGGACACATTCCTCTGACACTCCCACTGTTACATGAACAGCAATGTGCAAAAGGTGCAAGTCATTGTCCATCCAGACAGACCCATAAAATCTAAAGTCAAAAATCGTAGACTCATGCTGTCCAGGATTTTATGATTTCCTCTATTCCACTATTCATACCTTGTGTTTGCAGTAGTTGTGTTTTGCTTTGTGTAACATCTATTTTGTGAATGTCTTCATTGGAATCACACATTGCATTTGATACACACACATAAATGAAAACATAATCTCAGTGTTGTTTTTCAATTAATTAGAAAATTAATTTCTAATCTGCCACCTGCTAGCCTATTTTCTGAAAGATGGCAAAATGATATCAGTTATCATTTTAAAAATGAAAAAAAAAAAACCCACAAACATTAAAAAAACAAACATGAAAGCAAAAAAAAATTTGCAACCTCTTTATTTTGGTATGCATATTTCTAGAAGCAAGGGAAATGTATTTTACATAACTTGGAGATAGCGTATCTCAATAAAGATAAGACTGGGAAAACAACCATGTGACCCAACACCTGAATAAAAGCAAAGGTTGGGTTTTTATAGTGCCAGTGAGACTGGCAAGTAGAGTCAGATGATGCTCAGAGAAATCTAGAGCACTGAACCTTCAGGTTATTTATAAGTGTGGAAAATCCACAAATAAACGATATTTCAATGACTGATGAACGTTTTACACCCTCGAATGCAAAGAGGTCAGTATTTAACACAGACACATTCCACGTGTCTAGGACTCACACTGACCTTTTTCACATGGTGGAAGTTATGGTGGAAAACTGTACCTGGAAGGTTATTCCCAGTAGATTCTCACCTGGAACTTAATTCAACAAAATCATCTTTTTAGAACAACTATAGTACATCTGATTCTATTGGATTAAAAACATGATTCAGCACAGACTCAAAGTGTCAACAGGTGGGCGAAAGGTGATCGTGATCCAAGGGACCACATGAGAAAAAAGTTTGCAAACTAATAAAAAACCCTCAGAGATATTTTTTTTCTTTCAAGGGACACAAAATGTCCCAAAATGACTGATGACATGCAAATAATGTGGGCATATAGTGACACTTGTGATTGTTTGTGCAGTCATAGTTATGTAACAAGTGACCCACATCACCTGTTTATCTTCCTGGGTCTCTGTGCCAAGGATCTGGATTGGCTGTGGTTTCCAGCAAACATCAGATGAAGCAATGTAGGTGAGATGGTATATATTGTATACTCCACTGCATACACAGCACCAGTCAAAGGTTTGGTCACACTTTCTCATCTGTAGACAAGTTACAAACTAAAGAAACCAATATAAAGAGTCTTAGTAAGGTGTTGTCAGGTTCAACGTGCCTTTGCACTGATGTCTTGAGCTGTGGGGAGTGCATTTGACAATTCTGTAACTTTCTGAAACAGACAATTTGACCTTGAACTTCTCTCTAGCTCTCTCTGTTCATTTGTTGGACATTTTGTTTTGTACAAATTTGCACCATTAGGACCATATTTAAAAGGATATTGTGTCTCATTACCAGCAAATGTTTCTTTCCTCTTACATAGAAATGACCAGATGTGTCATGTATGGGTCACCAGGTCTAAAGCTGAGGTTGTTGGATGCACATAGATAACATCAGTATAATAAACAAACCAGCTATTAAAATGTTTTAGAAGCTATTTGATGCCATAAACCACAAATAAATCCCAATGAAAGCTATTACACTTAAAGAGAGACTCTACCAAAATGATTTGCTTGTCACAAACTGCTTTGGATAATTGATCTTACAGATATAACAGGTATTTTGGGGCTAAAGTGGTGTCTTGTCACATCAGGCCTGTGTGCAGTGAAATAATGTTCTCACAGGCACACAACAGCAAGGCAAAAGATGATCAACGTGGAAACAGGAAAGGAAATATTGAGTGGGATTTGAGATTTATCGGCTTAAACACACAATGTACAAGCTCTTGTACATTAAAGAGACTTTGTTAAAACCAAAGTCTGCAGCGGTCATGTGCTGACACAGCTCAGATCTGGTTGACATCATTGAGAGAACTAGACTCGACCTTGTTAATGCAGAAATTAGATGAGCTATTTGAAGCAATCCATGTTGCTGCGCATTAGCAGAATGAATGCAGAAGGAGAAATCGCCAGTGCGTTTGTATGTATGTGTATGTTTGTTCCTTTTAAATTAGAGATAACTGTTTCCTCCTGCGACCTCTTTAAAACACTAGTTTATCAGATTAAGCTCTTTCAAAGAGTTAATTTGATAGTCCTTAAAACACCCAAATGTCACATCGTTTTACATGTTTGATGAGTCTTTTTTTTTTTGTTTTGTTCAGATTAGGAAACACTAGGGAGTCTACAGCGCAGGAAATATCCATTTTAGCTTCTGTTATTGAGTCATACAAATACAAACAAAAGCGGTTGCTCTGCGAACAGTTGACGTCATTGTCTTTATATGCAATGTGACTCATTTCATGATGATGTTATTTTTGTGGTTAACCAATGTTTTTCAAACGCTGAATTATGGTTTTTACAAATTTAGATAATATTTTTACCTTCTGGTTTTGGTGGTGGTATCCTGTCAAAACTTAAAGGAACAAAGAAAATAAAGATGGGTAACCAATTAAACGAAGAACATGTCTGCACAAGTCCAAAGTAATTAAATTTTACACAAGCTATATCCCTCAGTTAAAACAATTACACAAGAGACCTTATTTCAAGTTTGTAGTTTGTAACATGCAGAAACATATACCACTAAATTGGTTTTCATGGTTTGGCCAGGTGCATAAGAAAATGAACTGCACATGCAGATTCTTTTGCTTGTACTGAAGAGTGGGTATGACTAGTAACCACCAGATGGAGTAAGAGATTGGTGTTGAGCATATCTACTGTCTTGTTTAACTGAAGTTCTGTTTTATTTTGGTTTGCAATGACAATTCTTAAACGACATAAAACACAACATATTGGCTACACTGTGCCTCATTGATAAAAAGCCATGTATGAATGTGATTCTTTCCTCAGTCATTTTCATTGACTATTTCACCCTGATTTTATCCTGACTTTTTGGTCAACGTGTTGACGTCATTGATGCAAGAGAACACTTATTGTGGAAATTTGTTATCAGTAAGTAATCGTTTGTAATATTCTTCTGGTTGTTTCTGTGTCTCTGTAGTACTTTTTTCTGCATGTTGTTTTCCTGTATTCTTGCTTGCGTGCAGAGAGAGAGAGAGTATTGTGTGGTTTTTGGGATGTTTTCTGCATACATTATTGTGTGTTAGGGTTTGCGCCCAGATACTTTTCTGCTACCTGCATTAAGAGGTTTCACACATGAAATAAAATCAAACCTTACAGGAAATCTCACAGCTAGAACAGTGTGTATGTGCATGTGGGAGGGGGTGGTGGAAGGCAGTGAAAGAATAAAAGAAGAAAGAAAGGGGGAAGGCAACATGCACAACATCTGATGGAAACACAAACCTCATCCTGGGCCAAGGAGACAGATCAACAAAGAGAGGGGTGGAAAAAACAGAGGATGGAGGTGAAAAAAGGAGGGAGCCTTCTAACTGGTCCACATTGCACCATCATGTGTTACTTTCTTCCCTTGCTGCCAACCTACCCTGTCATTGTCGCTCAGAAAAACGCTTCTCTTCTGTTTCTCAGAGTCTGACTTCTCCTATTCTTGTCTGCTTCATCCTCTTTTTATTCTGTTTATTCATACAGTAATGGCATGCTTTCTTTTATTTCTCTTCCCCTTCCCTGTCCTCTCTCTTCTCTCTTTTCTACTTCTCCCCCTTCTATTGACTCCCTCCAGTGACCACTGACCTCCGTGACATAGTTTTCCTAAAACTTGCCAGTTGGACAACAGAGCAGCGATGTCTGGGTTTTTGCTGGCAAAGTGAGGTCACATTCTTTCATACATACATGAAGTGGGATGGACTGTGTAGTGTGGAATATATATCTATATCTATATATCTATATAGATATAGAGGGTTTTATCAGCTGGTTATGGTTTTAATTTCATTCATCCATTATCTATACTGCTTATCCATCAGGGTTGCCGGGGGTCTGGAGCCAATCCCAGCTGACATAGGGCAAGGGGCGGGATACAACTCTGGACAGGGCCAACCATTCACGCCTATAGGAAATTGGGAGTTTTTGACCTACATGAACACGTCTTTTGACTGTGGGAAGAAGCCGGAGTATCCGGAGAGAACGCAAGCACAGGGAGAACGTGCAAACAGAAACAACCAAGCCCCGTGAATCAAACCCAGAACCAACCGTGCTAACCACCATTTCAGTTGATTGATAAAATAAAGTGAACATCTATTTCACCAATGCTAACAATGACAACACTAACATGTTAATGTTTGTCAGGTAGTATTTATCCCTTTTAACCTCTCAGTTGAGCATGTTACCATGAAAATTAGCATGTAACGCAAATCAGACTTGTCATTAGTTTTGCAGGTGTTTGGTTATAATGATGAAAACTTCTTACAAGTTATTACAGTTCATCCTTAAGAAGCCATGAATGGCTTGATCACAACAACACCACATACCATTATTCTTATCAAACCACATCCACAGAGACACACTCACTTCTTCAGTACTTCTTAAATCCTGAAACAGATGGGACAAACACAGTGATCCATCAATCTTACGGCAACTTCCTTCAGAAGAATTTAAAAACTTTATAACATAACATATTAGTGTTACTAGGAAACATACAGCTTGTCTTACACACTGCCAAGCTCTTTCTTTGACTCCACCCGCTGAGGTTTCAATAAACCAATCCAAACATTACGTCAGAGCATCACCACACAAATTTGTTTCTTGTGTGAGAGAGGGAAGCACAAATGACATGAAAGACCCGTTTTGAGAAAATTTATCTGAATCTTGAACTGGTGAAAAGAGGAGACCAAAACAAATAAAAGAAGGGAAAACAACCTGTGATACAGATACAGCAACCATACAGGCCAGTTTTGCTCTTCTAACACCTGTTTTATAAGAAACACACAACATGATAAATGCAGTTGGTTGTTGTCTAGGAAGAGTACGTTATCTCAGGTCAGTGTATAAACAAAATCATTTATGAATTGTGAAAATGTTTGTGCAGCAATTTGCACAGTGTAAGAAAAGTTTGCTTACCACCCATGAGGCCCAGGACCCAATCCTCACTCACATATGATCAAGGCCCCTACTGATGCAGGGCCCCATTGCTCCGGATAAGGGGACCCCTCAACTCTGCAGGATGGGAGAGGGTATTGAAGGGGAACAACACCCGCTGGCAGGTTGGAGGGGCCCCACAGATTGATGTGTGTGTGAAACCCGCCGCACCACATTTCGCGCAGTGCCTGGTTCATTGTGCAGTCTCTGCTGCAGATTCATGCGTCTACATCCTGCCTGGAGACTCTCATCTGAACATATGGTAAATTTAACTCTTGTCAAAACAAAGTTAAATGGCAAACCTTGATTGGTGGGCTGTCATGATGCCCTTTCTACTTTGTTTGGAATAAAAAAACTCTATTAGACTGCTCCTATAGAGATGTAGAATAAGTCTATAGGGAGTTAGACTGTATACTTTGCTATACTGCTTTATGTGCTGTTTCACCACATTATTCCTATGATATTCCAACAGGGGCTTGTGCATCAGCTTGTGGTGTGGACTGGTGTTTTTCACCTGTTGCATCTTCAGATATTAATATTATGTACATGATAATAATGATGACAAGTTGTTATTGAATATATAACACATATTTTTTAGTTTGTGATATTAAGAAGTGGCAAAGATAGGGTATAATCTTAAATTACCTGAATATTTTAACATATAATACTGAGTTTACTTATAAGTTATAGTCAAGAAGGAGGATAAGGTCACATCTTCAAGATTTCAATGAGCCCCTGTGCCACAGAGAACATCCTTAAAACATATAGTGAAGAATGGTGTTTAAAGTCATTAAAGAAAATCTAATTAGACTTTAGAGGCATCTAAAGAATAATAATTTAAACAGCAATAAGATAATAACCACTGGTGGAAGAAGTAGCCAGTAGCCATGTTGATCATATAGTTTGCAAAAGAAATTGTAGTAAAACTCCAGAACTGGAGTAAAAGTCCTAAGTTACTTTTCACTAGTTTTTTATTTACATGCACCACCACCACCACCACCACCACAGGGCCAGTGTTTCAGTGTAATGTTTGTTACTTTGGTGAATTAATTCATCCATTCACAGCCGGACCATGTGCATCGAGTCCCCCCTCCCTGCAGGCGGACATGGCACAGCCTCACAGAGATGCACCGACATTATCCATTCACTGCACACCAGCCAGCGCACAACTGCAAGAAGCCAAGTGCACAAGAAAAGAGCCCTGTTTTTTTTTTTTTTCTTCCAGTCTTTGATTTGTAAATACCTCTGTTTCAGTGCAACAACTTCCAGGCTTGTATCTTATAACCATCAAACATTTACATGAGAAAGTTGACAAAGGCTGAAACAGCGGAGGAGGCCTCGTAACAAAGAGGCCCATTTATAGTGTACAGTCAGGGAGAGACATAGAGAGGGAGGGTAGGAGGAGAAGCTGGGAGGAGAGTTGAATTAATGAATTAAAAATGTCGTGAAACGGCGGCTGGGTGAATATTTTTGGGCTTATATAGGGAGGCATGCAGAGGGGGGGGTCCTGGAGGAGTGGACAGCACAGGCTTCTTTAACTTCTCTCTGCGTTGGGACACAGACACAGGGCTCCCTCTCTGTTTCACATGCAAGAAGAAGTGCAAACTGTGCTCGTCTGATTACATAATGACCCAGTAACAGTGAGCCAGAACCGGTACCGCCAGTACCAGTGCGCCTGGAGACACTGACCGCTGGATAATCCTCACCCAGGCCTCTCTTCTGACGGGGGTTCATGCTTTTTCCTGAGCGCTTCTCATTTTTCAAAATAAAGGATGACAGCGACGTAGAGGGACTGCAAAAGAACAACTTAAGAAAACAATGTGATGTCAAAGTGTGAGGTGATGAGAAACATGTGAGTTGTCAACAAGTGTGTGTCGCTCAAAACCCTGAAATTGCTTTTCCTTTTTCAACTTTTTTTTTAACCCCCTCCCCCCCCTCCCTCCCCCTCACCCCCAAGACAGATAAAAATTTATCATCTGTTTTTTCACATGTTTGCTGGACAGTGAATTTAATTAAATCTTCAAGTTTCCAAGCTGTGGTCAAAGTGAACTTCTGTGACAAGTCAACAGAAAGGTAAGACACACAAAACAGCTTTGATTCTGTGTATCTCATCTGCAGCTTTTTTCTGTAACAAGGAATCAAAGTACTTTTAGATCAAAATATGAGGATAATGTACAGATATGAAGCCTAATTATTAATTATTGTACTATTTATTTAATCACCTACCTACTTGAACTTGATAAACCTTTTTTTGTAGTTTCCTTGTGGTAATACCACTGTGATATTCCTCTAACATCTACACTATACACTTAATTTTGGCTGTGATATATTTGTTATGTCATTGTGGGATCTAGTTACTCTGTAAATGTTGTAGGGAAGAATCAGAGGAAAAATCCTGTCATAGAGGTGCTGGTTTGTGTTGTGTTGTGTTTACAGTGTGGAGGGATTATTAGTAGTAGGAGGTTCCACCACTAAATCTGAGCTACTATTTCTGACACAGACTGAACTTTTTTCATGTACCATTACATGAAATGTACCAGCAGTAGCTAATAGGACATTTATTATACTGCAGCAACAATGTATACAAAGATAAGTGTTCATGAAAAAGTTTGGCTAATTTAAGTTCAGCATGGGCAATAAATGCAATTATGGTAAATATTTGGTATTTGGTAACTGAAGAGCAGTATGGTAAATATTTACATGCAAAACAGAAAAAAAAAAAACACATTTGGACTGTAGCTGCCGTTATGTGAGGACAATAGTAGTCGTAGTACAAAACCTTGTAGTAGCAGAAAATTGAGACTTGCCGAAAAAGAAGCAACAGGCGTGACGCTGTTTTCACTCCAAGTCTATAGAAAGTCTTGGCTAGGAAACAAATCACATGGAGACCTCATAGAGAAATCCTCATCAGCACCACAACAGTAGTGGAGCAGTCCGATTTACTGCAGAGAGACAGGTCAACTGCTACTACTGACTTGGAAGAAGATGGTAAAAGTCGGTCTTAAATCAGCGCCTGGTGGACAACAGCTGCTTTCCGCTGTTTAATATAGGTCAGTGTCGTAACTCTTCAGCCAGAAATTCTGGGATGAGAAAGAAAAGGAGAGCGCTTTCGGGAAGTGTTAGATATAGAATGAGGTTTGAACAGTCTGATGGACACAGAGACACTGAGACAAATGTCTGATCGCCATGGTTACGGCTCACTTTTACTTCCTGTCGTTATTGTAAAATCCACATTAAGGTGAAAAATGTGAACACTGAATGCAGAGCGTACTGCTTTACTTTACGGGGGCAATCAGCAGAAATTTGTTGCTGCCCTCAACATGTTGTTCCTCCACATATCAGGTGTAACTGTGCTTTGCCTGAATAGTTTGTCATGTGGTCAAAAAGCATCTGAAGCCACCTCCTCCTTCACTTTCCACACATGAGAATTATTGTTAAATCTGACTTAAATCTGTAATTTCTGTAACTTTCCAGAAACTGCAAACATCTACCACATTTATCAGGAAGCTCTGTTTTTTCTTTCGTCACTTTTTATGTGCATAATATACAATGAATGTACATTGTTCTTACAAATAGATATGCTACTTTCTAGTGTGTGTGTTAAATATTGAAAAGGGCTCATTTGATTATTTGAAAAAGCTGCAAGACAAAGCTATTCCCACAAATACAGTCTTTCGGTTTATATCACAATATTTGGGCTGCTGGGTTTCAATAATGTTGCATTTATGTTATTTGAGGGCTTTGTGATTCAGCTGGTTTCTAGTTTATCAACACTCTAGTCTAGTCTAGCAGCAGAAACTGAGGTATGAGGGACAACACAGGTCTTAGAGTGTAAAGTATAAAATACAACTATGTAGAACAAGAAAAACCATCAAACCACTGTTTCTTGTCATTTTGTTTCTATACGATATGTAAATTATTGGCCAGTAAAACTTGACATGATATGGCAAATTATTAACTTTAACTTAACTTAACTTAACTTTGGATATACTGGATATTTTAGATGGGCTCAACAAAGTCCTGCTAAGCTTAATAAGTCACTTAATAATCATTTGGATCATATGAAAACAAAGAATTGAGACAAACCAAACAAAGCCAATGTTTTGAAAGTTTGTGGTTTTCACAGGACGTGAAATGTGGCTGATAGTGAATCTGAAAACGTTTAATTTCTCTGTGGTCTCACCTTCAACAGAGTGTGTTGGCATACAAGTCACTGCTAAACATGTTTCTTCTTAATGAAGATACTTTGCTGTAATTTGCAAAGCAACTTCAACACAACAGCAGCTCATTAGTATGGCGATGTGCGGCACTTAGTTTGGCTCCAGTCAGTTTGTGGTTTTATCGTGTTGTGTTGACTGAGCAGATGCCTTCTTGGCATGGCCCGTGTTGATGTTTAGACAGTCCTTTCAGCCCAGTGCTGAGGCTGCTGCGCTGTGCAGTGGTCACAGCCATTCAAGTTGTGTTGTATTGAGACTTTTCAGTGCAGTGTACTGGCTGCCAGGGGTTCTCTGTAGATGTGGACACTGCACGAGGGGAAGGGATTACTCTCTCCTCTGGAATACTAATGACCATCTTTTGTCACCAATCAAGTTTCCTCCACCTTTACTCCACAAACCCTCTCCTCGCTCTCTTCCACCATCCATTTCTCTCCCCCATCCTCTTTCTCTGCTTTTGTCACCCGATGCTCAATTCTCTCTCAATCCTCCCCTCAAAACCAAATATTCTCTCTCTCCCCCCAAAATCTCTGCCCCCTCACAATGTCGAGCACCGCACACTCACACATGATCAAACACAGTCACAAACACACACATACACACACACACACTTCGAAACTCCGTCTAGCTCTCCTCTTCCCGTCTAACTTGCTCTGTCTTTCACTCACTTGCTCACCCAGTCGTATTTTTCAATGGTGGCTTTTGTCCCTTTCATCTCCTCGAAAACAAAGGATTCTTGTGCACACGGGACAGGGGGACGGAGAGGGATGGAGAGCCCGACACAGAGGAAGAGATTCTAACCTTGAGTGTGGTTGTCCAATGAGTGGAAAAAGTCACTTTACAAGAGAGCGTTACTGAGATAGATTGATGCACTTCTTTTTGCCTCTACCAATACGGATTTTCCTTTCCTTGGTAACGTTTCTCCCTGTTTATCGTCCACAAGCACTAAAGAGACATTAGATGTACTATTTATAACACACTATAATGCGAGTGAGAAACAGCTAGTAGCTATTTGTTTCCAGTTAAAGGTCCTCCACTGATATATTATGACAACTGTATAGCAATAAATGCTACATACAACATATAGTGACGTGGTAAGACTTCATATACAGATCAGTAACTATTGATATTGATATACTGTAGTTTTCTTCTTTGATGCTGCAAACCTTCATTGTCCAAACAAACATATGTTTCTTTATTACAATGAACGTGGGCGCTTAGTCTGGAAAATATGCCCTAATAATACACCATAAAATAAATATACCATTTACTCCTATTTGAGTATAAATTTGCTAAAAGTGTAATCTACTTATTTTTTTTAAAAAGCTGCACTAATCAATATTTCTATATACACAATGGATCAAATAAGATGTAATGTGAGAGGGGTCACTTGGAACAATGTACTCACAGAAAATTGCCACTGGACTCAACAATTGTAAAGTGTTTTAGCATCTTTTAGCTGACTGTATATTTGTTATATAGCCAGCTAATTCAGAATTAGTTTCCAAACACACCAGATGGATGTTTTCAGTAGAAAAAGCTCAGATTTACCCACTGTCCACTACCTACCCAACGCCAAACTACAACCAGACAAATTTAAACTAGCAACTAGTGTTATTACTGGTGAACATGTTATAACACGTCACAGCCATTGAGGAGGATATAGCTGTGAGGATTTGGTCTTCAAAAAAATACTGATGACGCTTTGTGTCTGCTGGATGTATAATTAGCCAACATGTTCACCATTACGTCTTTGTATGGCGGAAATATGTCATTGTTGCGTTCACACCTTGATGTGCAAAAATATCTAATATATAAATAAGGTCATAAAGGTCATAAAAATTTAGCAGAACAGAGCACAGCGGATTTGGTAGGTATTTAGGCTTTTCATGCAATTTGTTAAGAGTAAGAAATATAGAGAGTAACACCAGCCATACCCTTTAAATGGTGAATGAATGAATGAATAAATAAATACACATGCAATGGCTAGCTGCTGAATGTTTTGCGTAAGGTCTTGGCTTTGCAAAGCAAATGTTCTTTTGCACAATAAATTGTATTGTGTTGCGTCTGAACAGCTCAAAAGGTCTATATGTCCAATACAGAAGTGTGTGTTTACTGTATGTGTAGGCAGGAGCTCCTCAGGGCCCAGAGTTCAGCTGGAGATGGACACGGCCAATCACATGGGCCTCCTCTTGAACCCGCCTCCCTCCCCTGTCTCCCCCTCCACATCTTAGTATTCAGAGCACAGACATCAACACAGATCTCTATTCATTCACTCAGTGTGAGCTCCGGCATGAAGAGAGGAGAGAAGAAGGGTCAAAAAGGACAGGAAAGGACAGAGCATATCAGATCGCCGTGGTTCATAGGCTTTTGTTTTTGTTGTTTTGTTTTTGGTTTTGTTATATTCTCTCCGGAAAGCAGAGGCAGTATGAAACAAAAGGGCCATTTAGCAAATAGTGAGTGAGAACAAGGAAGAAGGAAAAGAGAAGAAAAGGAAACAAAGGATGAGTAGAGGGAGAAACTGCAGTCCAGATGAGGGTAAAAGTGTGAAGAGTTCACAGGAAATGATCCATACAGTGACAATATGTGTAAGGGGACACTGCAGATATTTCATATGCTGTTGACACCATGACACCCATTGCCACTTACAATGTCTCATCACATTACACCACCAGCCTTTGACACAAATGTTTACTTGACACTTATATGCATAGCAGGCACTTGAGTAATGTGTGACGATTGGCTGAATGGGCACGGAGGGTTTGAACGTTTATTTCAAAAACCATGAGTGTCAACATGCCACTGTATGACCCTCTGCTGTTCTGGGAAGGCTTCCCACAACATTTTTGAACCGGTCTGCACGGATTTGCTCCCATTAGACACAAGTACATCAGTGCACTCAACCACTTGTGTTGGGTGTTAAGGCCTGGCTTCCAGTCCGTGTTCCAGTTCATCACAAAAAGGGGTTGGATGGGGTTGATGTCAGGGCACTGTGCAGGCCAGTTAAGGCCTTCTACACCAAACTGGAAAATGATTATGTTTATGGGCCTTGTTTTCTGCAAACATGATTGCATGCTGTAGGATTGAGAGCTCCCTTAATTTCAGCAAAGGGGGCCAAGCCAAAACCATAAGAGACAGTCCCACACACAACACTTAGCCCTGCAGGCATGGCTCATAATTGTTCAACAGGAAGTTGCAACATCATCAAATCAAAAAAATTCAATGTCTTCAACACGCATGACAATATCACTTTGAGGTAGAGAACTGATGACAAAGATGCGTAATAGCTGTTGAGTGACCAAACTTCAGAAGCATCTGAAAAGCTTGTGCCAACACCACCTTGACACATAAAATAACAGGAGCAAAACCCAATGTCTATCCAAAGTCACAATGTCAGTTAGCCATTGTTGGATGCTGTCAACCTGCTTTTAATATTCCAACCACAATTTGACGTCTGTCTGATGTTAGAGTTCTGCAACATATATGTGGTGTTGCACTCATGTCTGGTGGCTGCCAAGAGTTGACAGAGATGTGTGCTGACTTTTTTTTTTCTGCTGACGACTTCCCAAAACTAGATCCGCTTTTAATATAATTTTGAAATAATATACAGTGAGAAATGCTTGAAGCCACTGTCAAAGCCATTACTATTACTACTTCCTCTCTCTCTCGTGCCTCAGTAAAGACCAAAACTTTCAAAATGTGTAAAAATGTCCACTGAAATATATTGTTTTACTAAAACTGCAGTGCTTTGAATGCAAATCTGTGTGTGTCACATTTGCTGCAAATGCTGCTGTCTTGAGGTCTGTGTTCAAGCAAAAACAGTCCAAAAAAAAGTGAAAGTAAGAGCATGAAAACAGTTTTCTGCAAAATGGAAGAAGAATGGAACCAATATAACTAATATTGAACTAATATGAGCTCTATCTTTTCTTTAATGTGGGATAACAGTCAATAGTGCTCCTTATCCATTTCAGTAGCCGTCTTGTGTAATCGACATGAGAAGTGACCAGCACTATCACGCTCTTAATGTGAAAGAGCAGCTGTGCCATCATGCTGAAAGGGGGCTTTTATTTTGACAAGGCCAGCTGCCCCTAGTGAAAGGAGAAAGGGTCTTAAATAGACCACCGTGGACAGCCACAACACTGTGCAGCTAAAGATGTGCTTCTAATCCCCTTCTTCATCGTCATCTCCCTCTCCTCACAAATGTTCCACTATGTCATTTTTCTCTTTCATGTGATTATCAAATGTTCTCTCTCTCCCTTTTCTCCTTTAGCACACATCCTGCACCTTTTCATCCGAACTCACCTGCTGTTCATTTGTTACATACAAGCTTTGCCATCTTATGCCTTTCTTCGGCTCTTCATGCATACCTATTTTAACCACTCTTCCTCCTCTCCTTGCCTCTTGTTGTCCCCTCTTTCTGTCTCCAACCCCCTGCAGAGCCAGCCATGACCTCAGCCACTCCACCATCCTCAGAAGGCTCCTCCCCACAGAAAGTATGCCACTCCCAGACGCAGACGGACATCACCAAGCCCTTGCTGGGCTCCGCAGGAGTGACTGGAGGTGTAGGGGCAGGTGGAGGAGGACCAGGAGCTGGAGGCCCCAGTGCTCTGCGAAGGAGGCGGCGTGTCCTCTCCAAAGATGGACGAAGCAATGTGCGCATTGCGCATGTGAGCGGACGAGGGGCGCTGTACCTCCGTGACCTCTGGACGACCTTTCTGGACATGCAGTGGCGCTACAAGTTTTTCTTCTTCTCTGCCACCTTTGCTGGGACCTGGTTCCTGTTTGGAGTCCTCTGGTACCTGGTAGCAATGGTTCATGGAGACCTGCTGGGTAAGGACGAGGGACAGGTGATTTATCCTGCACTGGAAATCATTGAAAAACAAAGCTCTTTATCTCACCTACAACCTTAACCAACATCTGTATAACTTGTCCTCACCAGTATTTTCCCTCCGAACAACAATGTCCTGCAACAAAAAGTTATGTTTACGCAACAGAGACACAGAAGGACACAAATACTTTTTTGTGAACCAGTTAACAAAGAAGAACACAAACCGGTTTACTGTTTATCACAAAGAGCATGAGAAAGACCTGGCAGAACATTGAGAGAGGGACAAAATGTTTCTTGGTAATTTGTTTACACCCCTAAATACATGATCTTCTGTTCTGTCTCTCTTCCCTCCAGAGTTTGACCCCCCCTCCAACCATACTCCATGCGTAATGGAGGTGAAAACCCTGACAGGGGCCTTCCTCTTCTCCCTAGAGTCTCAGACCACAATTGGCTATGGTTTCCGGTGCATCACAGAGGAGTGTCCTGCTGCCATCGTCCTGCTCATTTTTCAGCTGGTCATCACCATGGTGATGGAGATCTTCATCACGGGCACCTTCCTTGCGAAGGTAGTCAGATGTAGTTTGGGGCAAAACCGAAACTGCGAAATGTGATTGTTAAAGATGTGATGAACTCACAAAAAAATTGTCTTCATGCACGAGAGAGTCTAATATTTGACATAGCCCACTTTAACATGCAGCTTTATATTTCAATGATTTAAATATACTATCTTACTAGTATAAGTTATGTTCTTCCTTTAAAGTTTCTGTAACTTGCTAGTGTCCTTGTCCTTTATGTATGTTCATTCATTACCCACCCAAAATCATAAAAGCCATGTAGTATTTTTAATAATTGATACCTTGGTTGTCAGTTATGCTTACTGATCGCCACCATAGTGACTACAGCTAACAACTTCCTCCTCACGTATAGTATAATACTTTTTTTATCTGTCTATCTTTTTTATCTATTTTCTAGTAATTTTAAAACTTTCATCTCTTCTTCTTTGAACTTGTATCTCACCCTAGGTCACATTTCACAGACTTTGACACGTTCCCCCCCCCCCATTTGCAGGTTGCTCGTCCCAAGAAGCGAGGCGAGACAGTGAAGTTCAGTCAACATGCTGTTGTGTCAAATCACGAGGGTCGTCCCTGCCTCATGATCCGAGTAGCCAACATGCGCAAAAGCCTGCTATTAGGATGTCAGGTAATATGGATCTTATTTCTACAGTAACCATTGTCTGAGTTTAATATTTGCTTGTGTTTTACATCATATTTGATAGTAATTACAACCTGAAATGGCTGCTGCCTTTTATATCCTTCATAATTTCTAACCTGTCTCAATAAACACCCTATGTAGCTCTGTGGATGATTATTAATTTTCACCTGCTCTGTGGGTGAATGAACACTTTTCCATTCATTCAACCTATTCAAGTCCATAAAACAAAACAGAAATTAGTTTATGAGTTCCCTAAGCTCTCGTCTTCCTGTAACTGTTCACGATTACTTGAACATAGTACTCTGAGTCACATCCTCTCAATAAATATTTTCCAAGTCTTCTGAATTGCCATAGTACAGTAATCTTGTTGGTATGAAATGTAATAATGGCTCAAACACTGACTGAACATGCCAGTCAGTCAGTGCCTTTCCCAAAGACACATCATTTGGCCATTTCAGGTTTTAAACCCGGGGCCGTTTAGTTACAGGATGCCTTCTGCAACCTCTTGGCTACATTTACTGACTCCATCTTGGCTCCCAGGTGACGGGGAAGCTGCTCCAGACGTCCCTCACGAAGGAGGGCGAGACAGTACGGCTGGATCAGCGCAATGTGCCTTTTCAAGTGGACACGTCCAGTGACAGCCCCTTCCTCATCATCCCCCTGACTTTCTACCACATCATTGACGACAACAGCCCACTCAAAAACTGGGCAGCAAAAGGTATTTCATGGCTCCAAGACAAGTTGTTTCTAAGGTCTGCCAAACTGTAATGAAGCATACTTGTATGACAGGAGTTTGTTGAATTGTATAATAAATACCAGGTGAGTTGGAGCACCACAACAGAAAGTGCAATGAATAGATAAACACTATGGTCCCTCTACTTATAGTCTGTGTACTCTCTTATTTCAGGCTCTGTTCATTTGTACAATGAGGTTGCTGCAGACACATTGTGAGAATTTGGTCCAATGGCCACCAAAGCTCAAGCTGGGCTGTAAGTGGGAACATAAACAATATTCCTGGCTGTGAAGCGTGCTCCGGTGAACAATATCAACACTCAAATACCAGTAAACTTTAGCCCCAGCAATAATTTTATGACAAAAGTTGTAATATTGTTTATGAACGGGTCAATTTCTCTATTTGTAATCAAACCCTTCCTTGTCTCTTGAGACTAACTGTATGTACATTAAGTATGTACGTGTACGTAGGTGTGTTGGTATTTACGGTCATGTGCTGCGTGCCTGGCTGCCTCTGGCTGCCCAGAGTTGGGCTGGTTTGGCACTGGAGGAGAGGGTTTCTCTAGCTGGAATGTGTGTGAGAGAGAGCTCACCAGAGACACCCCTCATTAGAGCACAATGCTGCACAGTCCAGGGTGCTGACACGAAGCCTGCACAGATCCACTTACAGCGAATCAAAGCGCTTCAAAGGCGTCAGTGCTGAAGATCTTGGCGTTATTTACACTCTCACTACACATTTACAGTTCTTTTATTTCATTCCTTGGCATCAGTATTGCATCAGTGTGTACATTTAATCATGATTACCTTGCCTTCAGCTGCACCCAGTCCAGTTAGGATTAGCGTCTTTGCTGCATCTTGAACTTACACTTATTTTAACTGCAGCCATATTTATTATGGCTTGCATAATGTATGCAACATACTACTATACTACTATTATATATATGTATATATGTATATATATGTATTATACTATAATACTGTATGCCTTGCACAGCGTTTTGCAGCAGTATGACAAGGCACATAATACTGACCATAGTACTACAGTCAGGGTCAACACCTACTGTAACAGTATCCACTTTTTGCTGCCAGGTCTCCATTATTGTTTCATCTGAGTTGTTTCTTGTTATAGTTACAGATGTGATGGTTTAAAATCAAAAATTCACTCTCACTTTCAAGTCTTGCTCACTTTGACTTAAGGTTGTAAGAAACATTTATGGAGGCAAATGTGCTTTATGTATTGCACACCATACATACCTTAATCCTTGTGTGGGTACAGACAAATTATTATGTATAGTTAATTTCTCTAATAGGTGAATATGAGTCTGAATGATTTTTCTACTGAATGTGTGTGGACTGTATGGGGTGTACGCTGCCTCTGGCCCATTGTGAGCTGGGATAGGCTCCAAGTCTGCACTTCTGCACAGGGTAAGTAGGAGGCAGGAATAGATGATGGATGCATGGATGAACGGATGGTTGGCTGTCCCTAATGTACATTTGGAGAGGTACTAAGACTCACATTGATGATAATACTCATGACTGAGCATGATTCTGCACTCACTGGTTCGTTTGACAGAGCTTTAGTGCCCCCTGCAAACCTTCTCTTTATCTATTTATATTCAGGACATGCACTGCTTCAGCGGGGAACAGCTCTCTTGGGACCACTGAATCCAAGAGAGCTGTGAAAAAAGTGTGAAAAAAGTGTGTGAATCTTTTTGGCATTGTGTGACCATGAACCATAAAATCAGGAAAGGCCAAAATGATAGCTGAGTGGTTAAGGCATATAACACGTGGGTGCAAATGCTGTGAGCAATTGCGTGGCTGGTTTGATCCCTGACATCGTTCCACTTCTCTCCATCCCAATTAATTGATAAAGGCATAAAATGGCCAAAAAAATAACTTTGACTTTCACCACATTTCGTATTAACAACATAGCTATACCTGTATGCATCATACAAACACATCACAGATAGTGAAAATGAAAATGCAGATTATACAGAATACCATCAAAGGATAAAAATGATTTCCTGTAGAGATGAGTGATCTCAAAACAGTGCTGTGGTTGAATACACAAGAAACAAGGAAGTGTTTTTCGGTTGAGAAAGGTGCATCCGCTTGTAGGCAGGAAGTAGCACGTAGAAGTCAATGGCTGAAACTCAATGGCAGGAAGCCACAATAAACAATCTGGCAAAGCAGGCAGGTACACTGTGCCGTAGTGTACTCTAATGTAGTTGATGAGGACATTAGAAAGAGGTGGGTGAAGATATGAGGTAATGGCAGGTATACACAAGCTAAGAACTGGCCAGAGGGGGAACAGCAAGGTCTGAAATGATGGGAGAAGTAGTGGCTAGTGGACGAGATAGACCCCAAAAATGATCAACTATTGTGATGACAGTTATGTTTAATGAGCAATAGTTTTGTAAGGAAGGTGTGAAATGTTTATGTTCATCTTAATTAAATCCTCCCAGTCATCGAGAAGGTAAAAGAAAAGAGGAATGTTACACTCCTCGCTAGGCTAATAGTGAGGAGTATAACAACCGAGGAGAACAACCGACAGTTTGGCTTTTCCATCCCTAGAGCCAAGATGCTACAAAGATCACTACTTAAATGCAGATGGCACCCTTTGCACCACCCACAATATTAAGCTATTATAGAGAATCCCTCAACCACGTTTGTGTTGCCGTGTATACAAGAGGTTGCGAAACCTGGTGTGTTTGCCCTGGTGGGAGCGGTACTGGGTCTGGGTTAGGGTAAGGACTGTTTAGACAGATGACAGAGTCTGCATTCTGAGTGAGGCCTGTTGACGCAGGTGTGTGCTTGTTTGAGTGCATATGTCTTCTAGGGTGTCCCTTGTGTCATGGGGGTTGTGTGTTGACGAGTGAAAACTATTATCTGCATGTGTTTTTAAAATATATATAAGTACATATATAAATAGATATAAGTATCTGTGAGTACACTGTTTCCAGCTTTCACTTTGTGTTTGTTTGCGTGTGTGATCCGGTCAAGTGGAATCAGTCTGTAAGTGGGGAGTTTTATGTTTTGGAAATTTCAGGATGTGCATGAGCTTGTGTGCATGTGCATATGGATGCCTGTGCTGAATGTTTAAAAAAACTTAAGATAAAGAGTGAATAGTTGTTCATTTGCATGATAATGCTCAACTTTAAAATAATGCTGCAATTATTAGATAATTAATTGATAGAAAGAAAAATAATTGGCAACTATTTTCATCCTTTTTTAATGGAAAGATGTTAAATTTTTGCTGTTTCTAGCTTCTAAAATTTGAGGAGTTTATGCTTTTCTACGTCACTTCACTATCACTCTACTATATCTGATAGTAAACTGAAAACTTTTTGTTGTCGATTGTTAGTCAAAAAAAACATGAGAAAATATCAACTTTGATTGTGGGCTATTATAACTAGCGTTCTTCACTGCAGGTGGTGACGGGACAGACCCGGAGCTGGCTGACTTTGAGCTGCTGGTGATCATGAGTGCCACAGTTGAGCCAACCTCAGCAACCTGTCAGGTTCGAACATCTTACCTACCAGACGAGATCCTCTGGGGCTACGAGTTTCCGCCCGTTGTCTCCCTGTCCGCCTCAGGAAAATACGTGGCAGATTTTGCCTTCTTTGACAAAGTGGCCAAAACCAAAACACCACCCATCTTCAAACAGGATCTGCTGCCACAGGCGTCCTGTTGTCAAGGCAGCAAGGAGGGTGGGACGGAGAGGGGGAGAGAAAGGGGGCGTGTGAGAGATAGCAGCCCACTGAGTGTGCGTATTAGTAATGTTTGAGGAAAGAACTGGTTATGGAAACTTTATATGAAACTGAGATAAATGGTAATGATATATATATATATATATCTTATACACAAGAGATATATATATATATATATATATAAAAACACTGCTCAACAACACTCCGTGAAACACCTGGGTGCAGTTTTGGTAAACCCAACAACCACACACAGACACAATGTGCCAATGTGCTATTGTAACCACGTCTGTAGAGAAGATACTGAAGATCGACATGCACAAATGTACAGCAACACATGAAGTCATTCAATGGAGACAATTTCTAAACTGATTTGACTTCATTTTCATGTTGTTTTTGGAAAGAACTTATTGTAACTGGAAGATACTCAAAGACTGCAAAATGTTTCATCTTATCAGGTAATTTCTTTTATAATTCAGACAAAATCACAACACAACCCAGCTTTTAGGACTCAACCCAGTTCTAATTGAAACTTACAAAATAGAAAATGTATGTTTTTGTTGGATACACAAGTTTTTTTGTTTTTTTTTTTACCTTTTTAAAGAAAAGAAAAAATATTAGACAATTTGACTTAATAAGATGATTTCTGCAGTGAGATGAATGTCTAGTGTGGATGTTAATCAGTGAATCACAGTACTGTTTTTATTTTCTTTCTTTTTTTAAATTAACAAAATGCCTGAAAAAGGTGGTGAACATACTGGAACCATATTATTTTTTGACAAAAGATTTTAAAGGAATGTATCATATTTTATGTATCTAGTAGTTTCTAACAACACCATTACTTGTTACACCTGAAAATATTTTGTTTTTTGATATGAATATCATGGTTTATTTGGGTAAATATGTGAAGTAATATTACTAAAAGCACTTTAACTTGAATGAAAAGTGGCATTTTAAACAAGGGAAAATAACTGAACTAACTTTGACTTTTAATGCACTGTATTAAATAATTCAGTCTTGTGGGCAAATTTGGGGTTTGTAAGTGTGAATGTTTATGCTCAAAGAAGTGTAACTGTGAATGTGATAATACTGTTTGTATGAACAATGTGAACTGTCTTAAATTTCATGTACAGTATGTGTTTTATGTACCTCTGTACAGTTTTGTGTAAAAATATTTTTACCCACTGATACAAAACTCTGTATTTTCAGTATACCATATTAATTATTTTTGGTGAACAATATTATTTTTGTTAAATATAGCACACAGATCATTTTACTGTCAAAAAAATTTTTTTTTCATTCAGTGGTTGTGAAGAAAACAATGCTTTACAGCAGGAGATAGATTGCTTGGAAGTTTTTTTTTGAAAGAATGGTCAACTATTAAAAATCAATAATAAATTATTCACTGACATTCATTGCCAATATCTGAAAAATAGAAAGTATCAAGTGTTATTTTTCAAGAGAATTGAGAATTTATATCCATTACGAGCAAAAGTATCATAATTTGTTTAAAGAATGTGCTTTTGACCATATTCAGTGCTACTATTCAAATAAAAATCATCTGCTGTCCCATGCCAGGCCAAGTAAAAATAGTCAAATTAACTGAAAATATTTCAGTTTAACTATCTTTGGAGAGATTGTGCTTGTATATATCTACTTTATTATCTGTACTGTATACTGTATATGGCTCACTCTGAACACTGGAAGCTCATTGTTCTGACTGCTAATGTACTTTTTAAGTGCCTTCTTTAATAAATTTGTTATTTACAACGTTTGTGTATTAGACAAAATGATTCCTGTTTGAATTGCCTCCAAAGGTGCATATACAATATAAAAGATATGCCCAAAAAAATATGTTTTTATTTTTTCCATCATCAATTTACATGTAAGTGGTGAGTTTTGAATTATAAATATGTCTTATATTATCAAGCGTAAGACTTACCAACACCAAGATCAGCAGTTTTCCATGCATTCTTTACAACTGCTGATAATGTTCCTGTGCTTTGCATCTACTGGAGCAAGTCAGAAAAGTAATTTATACAAATTTCATATCAACAACATGGGGTGACATTTTTAGCCAGTGTACCATCTTAAAAGGATTGTCTTAAATTCATAGTTACTATCATTAAGGTGCAGTAAAGAAATATTATCAGCTCTCAGTCAGTATAACAGCCTGACCTTTTAAAAGTACATTGCGTTATGCTTAACTCCTGATTCGATAGACAACTAGAGACTCTACTGGAACTGGTAAAATGAGTTGGAGGGTATTATGAAAAAAGCCACACTGGAAAAAATAGAGATAACTGAGTCAAAAATAGAAATGTAAGAGAAGTCCCTTTTTCATTGAGGTGTTGATTTCTGTAGCTTGTGATGGTGGTTCATTATCCACAAAGCCTACATGTCAAACTATTTGACAAATGACACCAATTCATTTGTCATCTGTGGTGCATTGAAAATGTAAGATTGCAAAGTGCAAGTTTGCTGTGTGGGAGCTCTCTGCTAACAGAGAAATCCGTGTACGTGTGTGTTATCAAATCTGTACATTTCCCACTTTTACATCCTATTTTCAGTTCACAAAAGTGGTTTGTAGGTGTGTCTCTCGCGAAGATTAATTTAGACATTCAGATGTAAATAGGTTTAAAAATGAAATGTGGTTAAAAATTATAAATAAAATACCTACATTTATTTAATTTAAAGTATTTAAAATCGGTTTAAAAGCGTTTTAAGGGTCGAACATTGGAGTTAATGCCAATGAGCACCATAGTTTGTGTGATAAGCCAGTAGATGTAGGTCTAACAACCTAACGTGATTGTTCACATTACGAATAAATCTTTGTTTTTCCTCACTCTAATTGGAACGTCCCAAAACTAAGAGCCAATCAAATTCCGTCCTCAGATTATGGGCGGGGCTTAGGCGTTTGTTTGGCGCAGGAAGGAAGTAGAAACTTTTTCATCGTCATTTCGGGAAAAATGAATGGAAGGGCAATAAAATTCACAGTTGACGACAGGTTATCCTGTAATTTAGATTTGTATTGTCTACAATAGGTGAATGAGAGTTTGTTAGTGGTTTTCTGTATTGTGAGATAGTGCAGGGCAAACAAGTTATGTGGCTAATTGGGAGTATCCACCAGCATTAGCATAATCGCCGTTAGCTTTGCTTACATATTGCTAGCTTTGCATTTGAAGCTATTTTTTTTATAAAAGCTATCCTTAGCCCGCCACCAAATAGCATATGGGCCTGTTGTTTAGATGATGTATGTGATTTAGGGAAAGACATTTGCTCCTTTGGACTACTTTATTTATGTATTATTTATTAATAGTACCATATATTTGTGATATTAGAGTTTAGAAGATGGGGATTTAAAACTGACACGACAAGCAGTTGAGAAGAGGTAATCATTGTTTTTCATTTTAATAATCATTTCAAGTTGCATAATACACATGCAGTGTGATAGCTTATCATAGGTAGGCCATTTTGATTAATTAACAGTTTATGGGAATATATACATTTAACCCACAAGGTAAAACTACATTTTTGTTGTCGTTCCCTGAATATTTAATAGTTATTTGTAGTTTTTAACTTGTTACATTGCAGTGAAATAAAAGCTCTCTAGCAAGTTTTTTAAATTCCCCTTTAAAGGGGAACCGATGGACAGATGTCGACCTGAAACATCTGAAAGACAACTTAATATTGCAGCACTGGCAAGGATGCTAGCATGAGCAACTCTGTGACTTCACACTCTCTCTGACCATGTCCCTTTAAGTCAAACCGAGTTTCCTAGTCTTACTGCTTCAGTCTGCAGTCTGTGTGCAAGCCTGATTTCCCCTAGTAGATAGCTAGATTCCCTCACTGCACCTGCCTGTTTCTGTACTTGGGTTCTTCCTGTTTGCGTTTCTAGCTTTAGCTGTTACACTCTCAGCCTCTTAGTTTTGTTTAACTGCACAGATGACAGTGAACAGAGACACCTGGTAATGGTTTTCATTAGCAGTCTTGTGCTCAGACAGAAAACAGAACTCATCTTTCTCTCATCTCATAGTATAACTATGGTGTTTTTTTGTTTTCTTTCAGGTGCTTCAAAATCCCGACTGATGATGTCTTCAGTAGGTAATTCTGCCTTTAGTGCACTACAAAAGCAGTTTTTGATTATATATTGACACATACATATGTACAGACATTTAGTTAGGTGTTTTTAAATGTCTTAAGATACTAACCTGATAGCTTGCTTCATCTCCTGCATAAACCACAAAAAAAACCCATAATTTCTTTGCACATTCAAGATGTAATCTACAGTGAATACACTCACATCAACACACACATATGAAATTATTGAAAAAAAAAAAAAAGAGGCAAACTCTGACTCTGAAAAAAATCAAGATATAAGAGGAACAATAGCAGGAAACGGGCTAATATTGTAATCATATGCTCCTTGCACATACATGAAAAGATACTGGGTACTAAGTTAAATTTTGCATCTGTAATGACCCACCCACTTTCACTGAAACAGGACCAGCTATTTAACCATGGCCATAAACATCTGAGAGGTCATTCATGGATGCATTCTGTGTGCTACATTCCACAACAAAAAATCCTGATCCCCTCTCATCTTGTCTTGAGGCTAATAGCCCCCAATTCTACAATGTTGTTAGTGTTGGGCAATGTGGGTGGTATTCAAATGAATTTAAACAAATATATCTTAGTTCTTTCTCATTGGAACTTGCGTTCTGCCATGTGTTCCGCCTCCTGAGCTTTGAAAGATGTGACAGCTGCTGTCACTGCTCTGCTGCGTCTAGAACTTATTTTCTTGGTAAACAATTTCACTCTTTTTGACATTTAGTGCCAAGACTACATCGATTGCGTTGAAAATGTTATCACTTCTGAGTTTCTGGATTCTTGCAGGTAAAATGAAGTTTTTTTTTTTCTTTTTAGTTAAATGTTGGAACCAGTTAACAGGAAACAGGAAATAGTCTGTAACACTTTGTTTAATGCACTCATGTCCCATCTTCCATATGCAGTGAGTTTTTAAGATTAATTCTATGTAGTGAAATAAAATTTGCAATTTGATCAAATTATAGAGTTGCACTTGAAATTTGAATAAATCCCTTCTACTCTTAAGACTCTACGTATTACATAAGATATGTTTTATAAGATCATTTTCTTAAAACCTAATAGCCTAAAAAAGTTCAGTTTTACATTTGGGCTGATATCTTTATTTAAAGTAACTTTTGTAAGGTGCAATAATATATTTTATGACACTTTCTTGTGATGTTTCTTATCAGGAGTCATGCAAGAGGGCTCAGCAATGACGCATTACCAACTGAAAAACAGCTCACTATGTCTACATGTAAAAGAACCAGAGCCATATAAAGGTGGTGAATGGAGTTTTGCTGCAAAAGTTATTGCTTCTGATGACATCAACCCCAACTACACTGAGAAAGTGGTCTACAATCCTGTAACCCTTTCCTTGTGTCTTAAAGAGCTGACTGACAAGGATACTGGTGACTATGTAGTCAGATTCAAGGACTCTAAATTTAATGTTGTGTTTCAGAGACACACAGTCATTGTTCAAGGTAGGTTATCCGATGTAGTACATTGTCTTTAGATCTGCTTTACATTTCTGAATAATCTGTCCCTGTAATATGCAAATCTGCTCAATTGTTTGGATTTCTGTTGTGGATGTTGCACAGTTAGGAGACAGTTATTTCATATCTTAATTATTATTTCCCATAATCCACATATTCGAGATTAATTACATATATTTGTTATGTCTGCAACTGGTAGCCAGCAGAGAGCAGCAAAATAATCTATTAATTATTCTAATTCCCCATTCATTTATCTGCTTGGTGGGGTGTTGCAGATAGTGTTCCTAGACCTGTCATCATAATGTCAGTGCAGCACTCCAACCTGTCGACTGAATCCTGCAGTATCATAGTCAACTGCTCCATCCAGGATGAATGGGTGTTGTCTGTCTGCGATAATGACAGTTGCAGAGCATCTCAGGAGTCATTCAGTAAGGTCAACATCACCGTCTTTGCTGACAACAGAACTGTGTTCTGCACCGGCAAGAACCATGTTAGCACAAATTGTGTTTCTGAGAGCATGACAACAGTGTGTAAGTATTCAATGTTTGTAATGTTTTTAATTGCCAATATTAGCTTGTGCTAGTTGATTTACCACTCAAGTTAGTTGTACTCAAATACGTTGAATATTTCCAGTCCAAAAGCAGGTACTATGCGCTAATAATGTGTTTTTTATTTTTTCCAGGCTTCAGTAAATCCATTGCTGATGACAAAGAGACATCACAATTATTTTTTCTAATAGTTATATTTTTTGCAGTGTTTGTATGTCTTTTTGTTGCATTTATGGCATACAGGGTCAAGTGGCTTTGTTTAGAATGTAATCACCATCAGGTAAACTAAGCAACTCTACTAAGCAACATTCATATTTGTCATATAACTTCATGAATGTGAAATAGGAACACATTGATGGCAGAGCCTTTTATTAATGTTCAATTTTATGAAGATGTGAAATTGAATTTTGCTTAAGTGCTAGGAGGTGTCATCTTGTCTAATACACTGAAAACAGATTTTATTGCTTATTTCCAGAGACCGACATCTGTGGTTGAGTTAGTGCAAACGCAGCCAATAGAGGCACAGCCACAACCTGAGCCTAGAGGGTCTACTTCTTCTTCCAGTGAAGCCGAGGCCAATTATGAAAACATGGATACCATGCAGCCCAGGCAGACCAGCAGCCCTAGAGAGGAAATGGTGCCCATGCCCCAAGTGGATACTGTCTACAGTACTTTACAGGTACCGAATGTGACACCTTCTCTTGGCGAGGGTGGCAGCAGTAAAAATGTGAAAGGATATAAGATGACACAAGAGCCATCATCATCTTCACAGACGGTCAGCGTGGAGGCAGAGCACCTCACTCAAATCGACACAGTGTACAGTGTGCTACAAAAGCCAAATAATCTGAAGTCACAGCTCCACCAGCAGGTCAAACAAGATTTTTCGAAGCAATGATGATAAGTGAAAGAAGCATCCTATATGGACATTTAATATTTATTTTTTTAAAAACAAATTTCATTTCCTCAAACAATACAATTGATAATTTTCTTTGCAGTTTTCATTTTAAGAGGAAATAATAAATGAAACCTAAAAAATTGAATTTCTAATTGCAAACACTGAACTGAATTGAATGACCCATCACACGTATAACATCGGCTATTGGCAGCACCATAAAGCTACAGAAATACAGGAGTTTCTTCTTTACCGCAAACAATTGTATGAAAATAGCCTGCTCAGGAAAAAAAAAACAACAGGAAGTTGAAAATGTCAGCGTTTCAGGGATATCTGAAATGACATGTACAAAGTAATGGACTAGAGCACAACTGGGGATTTAGAGTCTCTTAGGACTGAAAGTGTTGCAGGGGCCTTCTGCAAGTGTCGGTACAATACAGTTTTCCTTGCTGATTCAGATAAATGGCCTAATACACTGATCACTAAAGACATACTACAGGATTTCTACATTGTGAGATGACACACTGAAAACATTATACAGTATGTGTTCAGTGGAAAAAAGGGAAAATGGTGCAGTGCACTCACTCTTCAATATCACTGTTTTGTTATGTTTTTTCTAAGGGCTTTGATGAAGCTTCAATGGCAGAAAGTAGAATCTATTGCTCATGATTAATGTTCTGGCCTTAACCTTCCCCTGCAATGACATCCTTGTTTTTTGGAAATGTTGCTGTGATTGTGCAAGGTAGAATGACATATTTTAAATTACTATGCACAGGAAAGAAGTTAATTAAGTAGTAAATTAAATTACTTTTTTACTCTAGCTTTAGCTTTTTTCTTTAACTCTATTTGACTGCTGCTATTATTATAGCAATCAATTTTACTGTATTTCACTATTTTAAATCTATTACGGTCTACGGCTTCAGTTGGAAAATTAATTTAGTAAATTCATTGCATTAAAATAATAGCTCAAAGGACAGGGAAGCATTATTTGCAGCATTGTCATTTAAAATCTCATGAAATCAGAAATTGTATAATGGACAGTAAATGTTACTTTTTTTGAATATACAATTTTAGATATCAATATAAAACTGGATTTCTGTAAACAGTTTAATGATCATAATTCTTGTAATGTCCCAGCAATCACAAAGAAGTTGTTTCTGTTTCTATGCTAATGAAAACATGTACGTGTGATAATAGTGGAGTAATGTTGCGACATGAAAGCGTCAAGTCAAAATCACAGACAAATGCTTCCTCATATTTAATAAATATTGTTAAAATCAAGTGTCAACCACCCGAGGCTGAAAAATGATGCCAATTCAGAGGTGCCAAAAACAGTTTGTTGACTGGCACCCGAGACTGTCTCCAAAAGTGAGTCAATCCCCCACAGACTGCAATGTTAAACTGCCCAACTTTACACAACATTTTGCAGAAATAAACATGAACAGGTACATAAAATTGTTCTGTACAGCTAATTCCTCTTCATGGCAAATGTATTGGATGTGAATGTTTATGTAACTCACCTGTTTGAATATCATTAAAGCTTTAAGTTCTGCATGTTGAGGGCGTGCTGCTTTGAGTTCAATACAGTCTGTAGTTGAGAGGGTGTGTTTTTTTTTTTTTTTTAGGGAAGAAGTCTGTTCACTCTTAACATTTTTGAGAACTTGAGAACAAGAGCATCAAGTATCATCATGCCTCACTATAGACCGAATACTACTGCTTTTCATGGCTGATGTGTAAGTCTCATTTGCACCTTGCATCTTGTGCATCATGTCAAAAGTGTGATGTTTGGTTTGAGTGTTGCACTTAAGGACCGCATATTTAGACTGCTTGATTCTTAAAGTTTACTTTCTTTTACTTGTTGCTGTACATTTAGCTACATCTTTTTACTTAAAACAAATGACAATGCTTTTGCTTAGAGCTGCAGTACCTAGAATAAGGAAATAATCTTTAGTTTAATTTGTATTTTTAGGCTGATGACATGTTTCACATGTAGTTGACCACATATACTACACAGAAATGATGTATGTGTAAATGATGAGTGTATTCAAGATGCAGAGCATTGTGGGAAATTAACTGACACATTTGAACAAACTCAACCTTGTGGTTTTGCTTGTTTTTAGACTGAGAATTAGAAATTTATCATCAACATCCTAATGCGATGACCAGTGCCATTAGGATGTTGTTCAAAATAAAGAATTGTTAAATAAAGAATTTCATGCTCGATTGCAACATTGTACTTGACTTCATCTTAACCATCGCACATTGCATTGTATCTGACACTTCTTTCCTGTGCACAAACATATCAGCTGTGGTGTGAATGTGTCACAATGTTTATATCTACTAGAGCAGTACATCTTAAATCTGAAGAGGAACTTGTCACCCACGCTCAAAAGCAGTTTCTTTTTGGGTTTTTGTTGCAGGGTTGCATGAAAGTCGACTTTTCTAACATCATTCATTCAAGCTACATCCATTAATGAGAACTTTTATCTCGCAGCCATGCATGCATCTGCTATCCAACTATCAGGGTTACACATTTGAACTGGCCAGAATTGCATAACGATGAACATTGTGATTACTTCAAGTTATGTATTGCTAATATGTGTCTTTAGTCTGTTAGTAGACACTGATTTTAAAATGTTTGCATTAATTTTTTTTTTGTTGTTGTTGAAGGCAAGGCATTACTGTGTTGATTCTTGTTTACACGCAGCAGAGGAGGCAGCTCATTCTTAACCACAAGACCATCAAGTAGCAGAGGTGTCGTGGTGACTGTTTAACGAAAACATGCTTTCAGTCCTAACAGTTTTAACTGTTTTATGCCTTATATGAAAGATAAGCTGGTTAAATGTGGTTGAATAGATCTCAACTGTATATGATAAAGTGCCCAGTGAGGTGAAGAAAAAAAAAAAAAGTTTGCTTGCTTAGTTCTTTTTTGAAACTATTACACTTTCCATGAGTTCAGTCATTGGTTGTTGGGAATACCATCACTACAAATTGAGATCATCCACAAATGCTATGTTGAAGTTATGGGATGTTATTCATTATGTTAATGTTGCTTAACTTTGTGACTCGAGATTAATTATATTATATTTTCAGATAAAAATTGCATCTCAGTGGCAGAGCGTGTGATAAGTTAATATCAGTGCGGACTAAACATGACACCTGTGATTTAATGTCCTTTTAAAATGACACACTGTTAAGTTAGTTAAGTAGGTACTTTACTCATTCTGGCAGAGAAATGGTCGTTCAGTTTGATATATTTTAAAGTCAGACAATTACCTTCTCATGCAAAAGACTGCATGTATTATTCAGAATTACTATCTTGTGCACGAGTTGAAATAAACCTCCAAGTCACCTGCAGAAATTGGATGCAGTTTGATTCACTTCCCCATTACATTATATGTGCTATATTTAATTTTTCATTTCCATTGGAGCTCTCCTGTGTTCTAAGGCTTTATATCGTCACCAAGTGTGTTACTGTTGTGTCTTTGACTATTTCCTAAGCAAATATGTGTTGCTACATTTTATATGAAATATAGAAAGTATTAGGCTCAGATGTAAGATGTGCACATGCACGTACCTACACAGTGTAATCACACATAAATACATACCGTAGATGCACACAACACACATCGGACAATACAGGCATTGGAAAAGTGGAAGAGCAGTGGGTCAGCCTTAAAGTTCAAGAGACAGGATAATATATTTTTTCAGTGGGCAGGAAGTGTAAACATGTCAAAGTGATGTGGTGAAAACCATCTAGTTGTCTTTGGCTAAAAACGGAAGGAAGGCTAGAGAGGCTATAGTCAGAAGGAGAAGTTGAAAACATTTTTTTTTATCTCATGTACATGAAACATAACTACTTCTTTTGAAACACCACGTCTTTGTTATAAATGCAAAGTAGAAACATTTCCCAGAGGCAGTGTCAGCGTTGGACGTGAGGATGGGCCACACTTTGCTCTGTGCTTTATTCAGTGAGTATATCAATCACTTCACAGTTCTATGAGTTTCAGAGGCAGAGTCCACATGTTTTTTTAATCGCTTTAATAGGTATTATGTGTACAGCTTGTGGATCATTTTTCCTCGTATATATTTGAGTCTAAATAGTTTCATATTTGTTTTCCTAACTCTGCAGTTTGCAGAATATTGTTGATAAGCAGGTGTTGCCTCGACTGAAACTCCACCTGGTTCTAAATGTCTTAGTTTATTATGATTTTGACTATTTGTCATATTGATCATGACTGATGAGGTTTCAATCTTTATTTTAGTGCTGAATACGCTCTTCTATGGGAAGGCAGAAGGTAAATATTTGTCTTTCTTTCCTCTCTTTTCTCGCTTAGAAAATGTCTTTAAAATGTATCTCCTACTTGTTACTAACAAGATCACTCTTAATCACATCCTCTTTGTGTTTTATAGTTTCTTGTGCATGGAACTCATTGATTTTAATTTGTATACTAATAGAAATGAATAATTGACGAGATTAGTGTTCAAAGAGAATGAAACTGCGTGTTCTTCTAAACGATTCCTGTTGGCATCTATTTTTTCAGTGTTGTATTCAAGATTGCCCGCTGACCCTCTGGGCAGAGTCTGTTACATATATACAGATGGATTTTCTTTTCATATTTTCATCTGATTTCCCCAGAGGACACTGATGAGTGCCGAAAGGTTCAGTCAGTCATAACAGTGTGCAGTGCAGCTTATCTCACTTAACCGTGGTTGTTAGCGTGTGCTGCTGATGGCCAGTTTTTTGATTCGCAGTAGTAGTATCCAAAGTTATGATGGGATGATGATGGGACATAATGAGCCTCCAGAACAACTGAAATTCTCCTTTTGGTCTAAATGGCTAATTATTATTAGTTTCTTGGCAGCGTGCAAGAAGCATTCATAGAGGAAGAGGAAATGCTGTCAAGATAGGTTTTTGTTTCAAGCATTCGCCTGTAATGTGACAGGGAAACTTAAACCAGTGGAAGGAGCTAACTGAGGAGGAGAAAGAATCAATTGAACGTAGGCAAACTTCAACAGTCCTATTGTACATTGCAATAATTCATTTTACACACTTTTACTCACTTTGACTTGTGCTGGTGGTCTTTTCTTGGTATCACGTTTAGCTGAAATTGTTAAAAGTTAGAAATTCTTCACACACATGAATCTGGATCCTGTGAATACTTTAACATATGAGCCAGTGTTTTCATTCATACAAACAATATTTGAAAAATTTTAATTTTGCCATCTAAATAAATATATCACAATTTTGTGTAATTTGATAAACCAAAGACATTTTGTGAAATCAGATGACCTCAACAAAACATTGTGCATAAATGAGATGTATGTTGACCTGAAAATAAAACCTCTGTAAAATAAAGTTTGAAAACAAATAGTAAATACTTTTTGGACTTTGTTGGACCCTTAGTTTACAATCACAACAGAGGAGACGAGAGTCGTTTCTAAATGTTGCTCAGGTTTATTTTTAAACTTGTGGAACTGGATAAAACATGAGTTTTTCATGCTGTAATTGTTGACTTGACACTGAAGATCACTCACATGTCGACTTTGTTTTTTAGCTTTATGTGATAACTAACATTTTTAAATCTTTTTTTTTTTTTACATTGTTTACATGACAAAGTGCTTAAAAATAAGCAAAACTGAAGTGTTAAAGCTGCCTCTCAAGTTCCTCACTTTTCAGTTTTCTAATAATTACATATCTTTCATACTGTTTCATTTTAACACTAATTAATTTTTACTGCTCTTGTTATGACTTTTGTCATTTTGTGTTCTTGTTGCTCATTTTCTCACAGTAAGGCCACTGACCAATAAGGTCAGTGTGACCCTGCAGCCCAACTGGCCTGAGATATACAGAGGAGAGAGGATCACTGTCAGATGTGAGATCCAGGGAGGAGGAAACACTAAGTGGACGTATGAATGGAGAACACCCAGAGAAAACAAAGCTTCATCACTCAGTGAATACAGGATCAGTGGAGCTACTGAGTCTGACACAGGAGACTACAGGTGTGGGGGTAGAAGAGACTTCTCCTTCACAGAGTGGAGTCAGACCAAGAGATTAACAGTATCACGTAAGTTGTAACATCATCAGATTGACTGTATTGTGTAAATTGCATGTCTCTTGCTTATGTTTTACAATTTTGAAACTCTGTCTCATTTCAATAAGACATTATTGTAGCTCTCTCAGCAAAAAAACAAACTCAATCTCAATCTTGTAAAATAACATCTTCATCTCAGCTTCTTCACCTCATCCACTAATAAGAAGGATTTAAAGAGTCTACACTTTTCAGAAGAGTCAGAAATTTCCAACTCAGTCATCCTCACTGGTTCAGGAAAAGAAGAATTAACCACTGTTTGTTTCCTCAGACTTTCTGGCTTGTTTCCAGATGTTCACTTTGTTTAGTGTTTTTCTGGAACAATCCTATTTAACCGATGACTTGTTTTGTTTTTCACTGTGAACTGAACAGCAAATAAACCCCGGGCCTCACTGAGAGCAGACTCCACAGTTATACCAGCAGGGGGCCGAGTGACACTGACCTGCTCTGTGTCTTCATCATCTGGTTGGAAATACAACTGGTACAGAGACGATAAATCCTCTGAACCTCTGAACACACGTGATGGTGTTTTCCAGACAACTGGAACAATCAATGTCTCACAGGAAGGAGTGTACTGGTGCAGAGGAGGAAGAGGAGACCCAGTTTATTACACAGACTACAGTCAGTCAGTTAGTATTTACAACATTGGTGAGTTTGGTAATAAACACACAATGTAGAATAAATCTATTGTATATTCATGATTCATCATTAAGATGGATGGAAAAACATCATATCTGATGTGGACTGAACCTTTTGGCATTTCTATGTTCTGACTGTAAATTGTTGAACATGAACAGTCCCAAACAGAGCTGTTGTGTCTCTGCAACCCAACTGGCCTGAGATATTCAGAGGAGAGAGGATCACTGTCAGCTGTGAGATCCAGGGAGGAGGAGACACTGAGTGGACGTATGAATGGAGAACACCCAGCTCATCCAGACCTTTAAATCAACATGAACACAGGATTAGTTCTGCTTCACAATACCACAGTGGAGACTACAGGTGTAAGGGCCGAATGAAGAGTTCAACACATAATACAACAGAGTGGAGTGATTCAGTCAAACTGACAGTAAATGACAGTAAGTCAGGTCATTTTCATTTAATCTGAATATGTGAAGAAGTCATTATGTATTTGGAGACAATGTTGTGAGAGACGTCATAACATGTTTTCATTCTGAGAAAATAACTTTCCAACAGATGGACTCAGACCTGTCCTCACTGTGTCTCCATCATGGCTGAGTCCTGGAGCCTCAGTTACTCTGAAGTGTCAGGTTGAACATCCATCTGCAGGATGGAGGTTCTTCTGGTATAAGACTGTTCCTGAACTATCAGACAACTCCTACAGCTATGAGCTGCTCCCTGGTAGCAGCAATGGGACTGAACAGGATTCCTACATCATCCATGGTCAGACACACACAGCAGGATATGTGTGTAGAGCTGGAAGAGGAGACCCAGTATATTACACACAGTATAGTGATGCAAAGTTTGTCTGGTCTGGAGGTGAGTTGATTTTTTCTTTTGTGTCAAGAAGCAAATGTTCAGTCATGACCTGAATTCATCCATGTTTTTGTCTCTGAGCAAATGTTCATGTTAGAAAACTCTTCAGTTCCCACCTCTCACTGAAGCTGCTCCACTCTTGTCAGTGGGTACTTTTATTTTTGATACTTCATCTCAGTTTATACTCATTTACTTTCACTCACCCAGCTGACAGGACATGTGGAGTTGGAGACTTCACTCAGTGGTCAGGAAGGTTCACAGACAGATTCAACAAAATAAAAAAGATGTCAAAACAGGAACAGACAAGATAAACAAACAGGTTTAAAGCTTAACAGTTTAAAGACTTTTATACAGAGACAATGAGCATCTTTTATTTTGAAATATGTATATTTGAAAAGAAAGTAAAATGAAACAACCAAACATCCATGGAAACACCTCAAACCACTCATTCATTTCTCTACTATCTCTGCACTGCACTTTATTGCACTGTTGGGTCTTCGTTGTTGTTAATAATCAACAGACAGAGGAATATTTACATTGTGCTCTCTTTAATTTGAATATCTCCTTCTGGTTTGACCCTTTTTATATGTGTTGTTTTTCAGACATTCATCCCTCAGCATCTCTCACAGTGAGTCCTGACAGAGTGCAGCACTTCACCCATGATAATATTTCTCTGAGCTGTGAGGGAAACTCTACTGAGTGGAGAGTGAGGAGGTTTTCTGAGGGAGGCCCCGTGTCTCACTGCCCTGAATGGAGGAGAATGACTGGATCCACATGTCAAATGTATCCAACACATCCTCATCATGCAGTGTACTGGTGTGAGTCTGGATCCAGAGATTTCAGCAACTCAGCCAACATCACTGTACAGGGTACGTTATCATATTTCCTTTCTATTTCACTTTTTCTAGACTTTGAATTATTTTCACTGTGATTTAATTTATTACATGTATGTTTGGGACAAACAGACAAAATAATTCCCTCTATCATCTGTAAATTTAACCTTGATAAATTTTCATCACAATTGAACAGCATAATAATCTTAGTCTCATTTCTCTCATTTCATCTCTTTTCCAAACTTTGGGCACAGTTAATACCTTTAATTTGATCCATTTTGTTTTTGTGATAAACCACTAAAAACATCAAGATTTAAAGTTTTTAAGTGTTTTTTACTTCAGATTAACGTATAAAAATAGAAAGTAGAAGTCCTCTGTAAAGTCATATTGATCAAGTGCTGGTCAAACACAGGCAGTACTGAAGCATCAAAAATGAAAAAACTCAGATCTGGTCCAACCTAAAACGTCTCATAATTTCCATTTGTGGCACAGAGAGCTCTTCAACTTCAGATACAATTTCCAGCAGAATTAAAATCAGAGAATATTGACGTGTACATATTAAACGTCTTCCCATTCTCTCTAGAGCTAATGAAAAACCTAATGAACCATATATTGTCTTCTCATCTGTGGCTGCAACTAAAGATCACATCAACATCATCCCAGTCTCAGCTTTTTCTGTTTCCAAAGAGAAAACACTCACATGTTGTCCCTCATCATGGTGAGGGTTTGGTTTTGTGTTGTTCTTGTATATTTACAAGGGAATATGAATGAAATAGGTATTGTATGATATAAAAAGCTGTTTACTTGAAACACACAGACAGCAGGTTGTAAGTGAACAAGATCAAATGTCAGGTCAAATAAATCAGCCCTGTATAAGAATAAAAACATATTTTTAATCTATTCTCATCATATATCAGCTCATTTTAAAACATCTGCAGCAGCTGACCTCTGACTGAAACTTCATATTCTGACTGTTTTACAGATTATTCTGGGATTATCCTGACGAGCCCCGTCCATCCAGTGACTGAGGGAGAGTCTGTTATTCTTGGCTGCAGGACACAAAGTCAACTTTCCAGTGTGATTTTCTATCATAATGACAAACTCATCCAAAATGATACCAGGACAGAGCTGAATATCTCTGCAGTGTCAAAGTCAGATGAAGGTTTCTACAAGTGTCAGTCCTCAGGAAAAATGTCACCACAGAGTTGGATGTCAGTTAAAGGTGAGTAAAGTTAAAATATTTGCAACGCTGTACATTTTTGTTTGTACGATGCAGATTGTTTTGCAGTTTTGCCTTTACCTGTGTCTGATTTTAATGGTAGGATTTTGTAAATTCTGCTGAAAAAGTCCATTGTAATTACATTTCTTAATATTTTTAATAACTTTAATATTTACTACAGCTGTGCCAAGACCTGAAAGTTCTGTGCTGTTGATATCTGGGCTGGTTTGTGGGATCATAGTGATTATTGGCCTCCTGCTGTTGGGCTGCGGAAAATCAACACGTGAGAGAGTCTGATTATTAAAAAGTCTCTGATCAGTTCTGATGTCATGTCATGGAGCAGTGGTTCAGTTTTCAATACTAATCCCACTTTGCTTTTTACAGATCCATGTTGTCAGAGGTTTGTATAACACACCCGCTTCTCTCATCTCCAAATTAAAAGCACCACTAGGCTTTACATCTTTATAATTTTTCCTTTTTTTCCCGCTAATATACATTTACACCACATGTTTCAGGGAGACCCCGACTCTGAGAGAGAATCAGGACTCTGCTACAGACCAAACATTCAACCATGATGGAAATCAACAACAAGTATATTCCACTCTTCTCCATGGTCAGTTTTTTATGTAACACTTTCACAACTATTTCTAACTCATTTTCAGACCAGAAAATATTTTGATCCATCACATCCACTTCTCTAAGGGGTTCATCATTATCTGCTGCTGTTAAACTAAATCCCAGTAATTCACCAAGTTGCTTCAGGAAGTTTAAATTTAAATTCCTATCTCAGACATGAGGTGACTGATTTGACTTTGTTTTGATTGTGACTGACCTGTAGGTGACATCTGCATCTATGAATCAATCAGAGGCTCTGAAAACACTGGAAAAGGTTCAGTATAAACTTTTACTACTGTCAAGCCACTGGAAGTTACATGGTAAAAATAATCACATCTTTAATGTGGTTTAGCTTAAAAACTGTGAAAATGTGAGCTAAGTCAAGCTGAAGCTGAAATTTAGTTTCAGCTTGAAGTTAAGTCATATTTATACATAACAAGTTGGTTAAGTCATGATCATTTGCAGTTTAAACTTGATGCTCTGAATTAAAATAGAAAAGGATGTTACATAACTCGCTGAAGAAAAGTCACTTTATTCACACCACTTTTCAGTGAAGCTGACTCTTGTTTTAAAGAAAGAAATTCAGCTTGAGTTTAGATCCAATAAATGGAAGTTGTTATATATTTCTGAAAGTATCGTGTTTGTTTTAAGAGATAAAAATGATATGATGATGTACTATATGTTGTCACATGTTCATTGTGATTTTCTTCCAGGTCCATAAAAAGTGAACATCGTCAATGAAACAAGAGAGGCATGGATAACAATACAAAAAAAAACACAAAACAAAACAAAAGAAACATGGCTTTGACAAATTTTACAGTCCTTTATCGTTTTGGATATCAATGCATATACATTTCCCCTCCTTTAAAACAATTCTTTCATCCCTTAACTTCAAATGATATTCCTGCAGTTGTCATGTTATAATGTTGACAATTGTATAAATTTTGACTGCTTTTAACAAGATCAACACCAGATAGTTGAAAGACAGTTGTCCCTGCGTCATTTTCACTTTTAAAGCTTCTGAGTTCATATTTTGTAGCGTAGGTTGCATAGCTTTCTCATTATTCACCACTGAGACAACTTTATAGAAGCTTTTTCTTCCAGGAAGTGGCAGGCAGACTGGGAAACAATGGATTTTTTGGTCATTTCACTTTGTTTGTATCCATATATATTGAGTTGCTGTACATATGTATGATTCAAGCTCCAGTGTCTAGTTATGATGTTTCATTGAACCTCAAATCTCAATATTTTTTCCTGTTGATGGTGCTCATAATATTTTGCTTCATTAAGTGTAATGTAATAACTGAATGCAAAGCAGCAAGAAAATTGCTAATAATCCTACAAATAGCTCATAAAGTGACAGATAATTCTTCACTGCAAGATCAGATTCAGAACGGCACTATTTTACAGTGCAAGTCACATGTTAACAAGTATAATATCAGGTAATGATGAGGAAAGTTTTGTTTAATTGTATAAATTGGCATTTGGAAAAAGCGGAAATAAACATTCTTGATAGATTCACTCAATGTCTGAGAAAAAATATTTCATAAGGATGTAGGTCAACAGTGACTTATTTGCAGATGCATCACATTGTATTTGAGCAACAGTGATTGTACTGGTGAATGTGTGTCTCTTATGCTGCTCTTGTTGTTTTGTCGTACACAGCACTGCCACCATGTGTGAGAACATCCAGGTCATTGTTACAATGGCCACAACTTCAGTTCCTTAGTGCATCATTGTCGGTCTCTGTACGTCTGCTTCAGTCATCATGCTGTAGTTTGAGCTGTGACTGAGGTTCACAGATATTTTAAGCCTTCAATCAGAACAGGTGACGATTATAACCTCAACCTACAGGCCTCATTTCACACTGAAAATTATTCAGTGATGACGTTTTCATGGTTTGGGTTTCAGTCACCAGTGAAAAATCTCCAAGTGCATTAAGACATAAACAGATACTTCACATACATATGTACATCAGTTTTGACCTGAGAAATGCAAATGCATATGCAAGCTAACAAGGCTTGATTGATGTTTGGACCTAGTTGTCAAGTCATTGCTATCAACAGGAGCAAAGCAGATGCTTATTTGCTGTAGATCAGCAGGTACTTTACTGATTCTGGAGGCAAAATCAATCAATATGTTGAAGTGGCCATAACAAGGAAGAACTGAAAGTTCACTTTGTTCCTATTAAACTCAGTTGGATTTACATTCCTACAAATTTCACTCATGTACACATATATATACTCCAGATAAAAACAACACACACCTCTTGGGTCACACACAAACCCAAGCACTTGAGACATGGTGATATATTTTTAATGGGAGGATTTTTCAAATATTTTTGCTGTGGACAGGAAGTATCAATGTGTCAAAATTTGCTGTGGGTAAAACCATTGTAGTCATTAAATGTTGTGTAAAACGGAAGGAAACCAAGAGAGATTACACCCAGAGGAGGAGTTGACAAACTTTGGATATTTACATGAAAATGTAACTTCTTTTTCGAGAGGTTTCCCAAAGACCGAGCGACAGTGTCAGTGCTGGATGTGAGGATGGGCCACACTTTGCTGTGTGTGCTGTCTTTATTCTGTGAGTACATCAGTCATTTTACAATTCTGTGACTTCCAGAGGCAGAATCATGATTTTACCAACATGGTAGTTTTGTAAGTAGATCTTAGTTGTGGATCAGTGTCGGTTCAGCGTGGTGGACCAGTAGTTATGTTGCAAACATTGGTACAATGCATGCACAGTGTATGTCGAAGGTAGTATGTGCACAACTTTTGATGTTTTTATGTTTGATTCTAAATAGCTTGTCATGTTTCCTAACTCTAATCTTTCTTAAATGTCTTAGTTGATTATGATTTTGACTATTTGTCATTTTGATGATGTCTGATGAGGTTTCAATCTTTATTTTAGTGCTGAATACTCTCCTCTGTGGGAAGGCTGAAGGTAATCAATTGGCTTTCTTTCCTGTTTTTTTTTTTTTTACTAACATATATAATATTGTCTTTAATATTTTCTCCTACTGTCCTCCTAACTTTATTATTCTAATGACATCCTCTCATGCAAGATTTTATTTTATATATCAATAGAAATGACTAAATGGCTAGATCAGTGGCCAAAAGGTTGAAATGACCCAGCAGAGGACACTGTTGTGTTTTTTGTGTCACCTGCAGCAGCTGCCAAAGTCGAAACTGGTCAAATGTTGCACACATAGATGGGTGACAAAGAGTTGCATGTTGATGTTATTGACTTTGTTCTTCAGTACATTGTGTGATAACTTAAACATTTTTCTATCTTTTTTACATTGTTCACTTGACAATGTGACAAAGTGATACGTGTGAATAAGGGAAGCTGAAGTGTTAAAGCTGTTTCTCAATTTCCTCATTTTTCAGTACATTCAATTTATCACCAACAGATTTTATGACTTTTGTCATTTTGTGTTCTTGTTGCTCATTTTCTCACAGTAAGGTCACTGACCAATAAGGTCAGTGTGACCCTGCAGCCCAACTGGCCTGAGATATACAGAGGAGAGAGGATCACTGTCAGATGTGAGATCCAGGGAGGAGGAGACACTGAGTGGACGTATGAATGGAGAACACCCAGAGTAAAGAAAGCTCCATCACTCAGTGAATACAGGATCAATGGAGCTAATGAGTCTAACACAGGAGACTACAGCTGTAGGGGTAGAAGAGACTCCTCCTTCACAGAGTGGAGTCAGACCAAGAGATTAACAGTATCACGTAAGTTTGACTGTCTTCATTCTGATAATATCATGTTTCTTTAACATTGTCATTGATTTAACCAGGACAAAGGTAAACATCTGTCCATCAGTGATCCAGTCCTGTCCAGGTCGTTCAGTCGTAAACTGTGTTTGTTCAGTCTGGCAAAGTCACCGTCTTTTATTCGGTGGTAAAATCTAAATGACTAAGTGAATTCTCAGTGTAAACATTTTTACTAAATTCTTACTAAGTTATTTCCCACATTGCAAGTCTTAAATTGCGTAAAGCAATAAAACAAAATCTCTTTCCTGAAGTAAATCATGTTCTAATTATTGAGTCCTTTTGTGTTTTGCTCTAAACTCAACAGGAAAACCTAAGGCCGCTCTAACAGCAGACAGGACAGTTATAGCAGCAGGAGGCAGCGGGACACTGACCTGCTCTGTGGACGGGTCGAACAGCTGGAAATACAAGTGGTTCAGACGAACCTCTGGCTCCTCTAAACCTGTCAGAGAAACAGACCAACCACAAACAGTCATAAGACAAGGAGGCTACTACACCTGCAGAGGAGTGAGAGGACAACCAGAGTTCCTCACTGAGGAAAGTTACTCATTCACTATGAAAGAAACTGGTGAGTTTAGTTCTTTCTTCTGGAACAAGACAAGATTCACTCTTTAAACCTGTTCTTCTGTTTATCAGTGGTGAGAGAAAGAGATGTTTGGTCCCAACAACAAAAGACAAACAAAACAAAAGCAGAACAACCTGTGTGGGCAGCTGCTACTGCTTCTCACCTCTGACTCATTTATAACATCAGCTTGTTACAGTATTAGAAATATTTTTCTTGCCCTTCAGTTCATCACATGTTTTAACCAAGAAGATTTGTCCTGTGTCAGATTAGACTTGAAAGAGTTTTGAGTGGATTTTAGGTCTTTTTATTGAACAGATTTTTAAGGGTGAGATTGTCAGATGAGTGTTGCTACTTTTAAAGACTCTTTTGCTCACACTTTTTCCCTGTTGTATTATTTGTACACGTCAAAGTGCTTTTATTCTGTAAACATGTGCAGTGATCTGTTTATAGAGTTTAGAGTTGCTCCAAAGACGGACAGAGGCACTTTTCACTGTCAGATGTTTAAAACCATCGTCAGGAGCAGATGAGGCTGTTGGGAAAGAAAAGCTCACTGAGATACCTCAGAACAAAATACATTGATTAATGCAGTAGAATATAAACACAGAGAGAAATAACTTTCCAAAGTTTGACAGTCTGATTAAAAACAGGATCAATACGTCCCTGTGTCTCTTTAGAAAGTGCTGCTCCTCAGGCACAGTTGTTACTTTTCTTGTTGCTTTCATTTATTTTCTCACGTTTGAAATGTTTTTATCTGGTTGTTACTTTAACTGCTGTTGTCGCTCATGGCTGTTTAGTTGTGTTTGTATTCTGTTTCTTTAACTGAACAACTGATGATTCTTATTAGAAACAGAAGCAAAAATCATGACATTTATCTGTTGATTTTGTTTCTATTTGAATCCTAACTGGGTATTTTGTTACGTGAACAGTTTCCAATAAGGTCAGTGTGACCCTGCAGCCCAACTGGCCTGAGATATACAGAGGAGAGAGGATCACTGTCAGATGTGAGATCCAGGGAGGAGGAAACACTAAGTGGACGTATGAATGGAGAACACCCAGAGAAAACAAAGCTTCATCACTCAGTGAATACAGGATCAGTGGAGCTACTGAGTCTGACACAGGAGACTACAGGTGTGGGGGTAGAAGAGACTTCTCCTTCACAGAGTGGAGTCAGACCAAGAGATTAACAGTATCACGTAAGTTGTAACATCATCAGATTGACTGTATTGTGTAAATTGCATGTCTCTTGCTTATGTTTTACAATTTTGAAACTCTGTCTCATTTCAATAAGACATTATTGTAGCTCTCTCAGCAAAAAAACAAACTCAATCTCAATCTTGTAAAATAACATCTTCATCTCAGCTTCTTCACCTCATCCACTAATAAGAAGGATTTAAAGAGTCTACACTTTTCAGAAGAGTCAGAAATTTCCAACTCAGTCATCCTCACTGGTTCAGGAAAAGAAGAATTAACCACTGTTTGTTTCCTCAGACTTTCTGGCTTGTTTCCAGATGTTCACTTTGTTTAGTGTTTTTCTGGAACAATCCTATTTAACCGATGACTTGTTTTGTTTTTCACTGTGAACTGAACAGCAAATAAACCCCGGGCCTCACTGAGAGCAGACTCCACAGTTATACCAGCAGGGGGCCGAGTGACACTGACCTGCTCTGTGTCTTCATCATCTGGTTGGAAATACAACTGGTACAGAGACGATAAATCCTCTGAACCTCTGAACACACGTGATGGTGTTTTCCAGACAACTGGAACAATCAATGTCTCACAGGAAGGAGTGTACTGGTGCAGAGGAGGAAGAGGAGACCCAGTTTATTACACAGACTACAGTCAGTCAGTTAGTATTTACAACATTGGTGAGTTTGGTAATAAACACACAATGTAGAATAAATCTATTGTATATTCATGATTCATCATTAAGATGGATGGAAAAACATCATATCTGATGTGGACTGAACCTTTTGGCATTTCTATGTTCTGACTGTAAATTGTTGAACATGAACAGTCCCAAACAGAGCTGTTGTGTCTCTGCAACCCAACTGGCCTGAGATATTCAGAGGAGAGAGGATCACTGTCAGCTGTGAGATCCAGGGAGGAGGAGACACTGAGTGGACGTATGAATGGAGAACACCCAGCTCATCCAGACCTTTAAATCAACATGAACACAGGATTAGTTCTGCTTCACAATACCACAGTGGAGACTACAGGTGTAAGGGCCGAATGAAGAGTTCAACACATAATACAACAGAGTGGAGTGATTCAGTCAAACTGACAGTAAATGACAGTAAGTCAGGTCATTTTCATTTAATCTGAATATGTGAAGAAGTCATTATGTATTTGGAGACAATGTTGTGAGAGACGTCATAACATGTTTTCATTCTGAGAAAATAACTTTCCAACAGATGGACTCAGACCTGTCCTCACTGTGTCTCCATCATGGCTGAGTCCTGGAGCCTCAGTTACTCTGAAGTGTCAGGTTGAACATCCATCTGCAGGATGGAGGTTCTTCTGGTATAAGACTGTTCCTGAACTATCAGACAACTCCTACAGCTATGAGCTGCTCCCTGGTAGCAGCAATGGGACTGAACAGGATTCCTACATCATCCATGGTCAGACACACACAGCAGGATATGTGTGTAGAGCTGGAAGAGGAGACCCAGTATATTACACACAGTATAGTGATGCAAAGTTTGTCTGGTCTGGAGGTGAGTTGATTTTTTCTTTTGTGTCAAGAAGCAAATGTTCAGTCATGACCTGAATTCATCCATGTTTTTGTCTCTGAGCAAATGTTCATGTTAGAAAACTCTTCAGTTCCCACCTCTCACTGAAGCTGCTCCACTCTTGTCAGTGGGTACTTTTATTTTTGATACTTCATCTCAGTTTATACTCATTTACTTTCACTCACCCAGCTGACAGGACATGTGGAGTTGGAGACTTCACTCAGTGGTCAGGAAGGTTCACAGACAGATTCAACAAAATAAAAAAGATGTCAAAACAGGAACAGACAAGATAAACAAACAGGTTTAAAGCTTAACAGTTTAAAGACTTTTATACAGAGACAATGAGCATCTTTTATTTTGAAATATGTATATTTGAAAAGAAAGTAAAATGAAACAACCAAACATCCATGGAAACACCTCAAACCACTCATTCATTTCTCTACTATCTCTGCACTGCACTTTATTGCACTGTTGGGTCTTCGTTGTTGTTAATAATCAACAGACAGAGGAATATTTACATTGTGCTCTCTTTAATTTGAATATCTCCTTCTGGTTTGACCCTTTTTATATGTGTTGTTTTTCAGACATTCATCCCTCAGCATCTCTCACAGTGAGTCCTGACAGAGTGCAGCACTTCACCCATGATAATATTTCTCTGAGCTGTGAGGGAAACTCTACTGAGTGGAGAGTGAGGAGGTTTTCTGAGGGAGGCCCCGTGTCTCACTGCCCTGAATGGAGGAGAATGACTGGATCCACATGTCAAATGTATCCAACACATCCTCATCATGCAGTGTACTGGTGTGAGTCTGGATCCAGAGATTTCAGCAACTCAGCCAACATCACTGTACAGGGTACGTTATCATATTTCCTTTCTATTTCACTTTTTCTAGACTTTGAATTATTTTCACTGTGATTTAATTTATTACATGTATGTTTGGGACAAACAGACAAAATAATTCCCTCTATCATCTGTAAATTTAACCTTGATAAATTTTCATCACAATTGAACAGCATAATAATCTTAGTCTCATTTCTCTCATTTCATCTCTTTTCCAAACTTTGGGCACAGTTAATACCTTTAATTTGATCCATTTTGTTTTTGTGATAAACCACTAAAAACATCAAGATTTAAAGTTTTTAAGTGTTTTTTACTTCAGATTAACGTATAAAAATAGAAAGTAGAAGTCCTCTGTAAAGTCATATTGATCAAGTGCTGGTCAAACACAGGCAGTACTGAAGCATCAAAAATGAAAAAACTCAGATCTGGTCCAACCTAAAACGTCTCATAATTTCCATTTGTGGCACAGAGAGCTCTTCAACTTCAGATACAATTTCCAGCAGAATTAAAATCAGAGAATATTGACGTGTACATATTAAACGTCTTCCCATTCTCTCTAGAGCTAATGAAAAACCTAATGAACCATATATTGTCTTCTCATCTGTGGCTGCAACTAAAGATCACATCAACATCATCCCAGTCTCAGCTTTTTCTGTTTCCAAAGAGAAAACACTCACATGTTGTCCCTCATCATGGTGAGGGTTTGGTTTTGTGTTGTTCTTGTATATTTACAAGGGAATATGAATGAAATAGGTATTGTATGATATAAAAAGCTGTTTACTTGAAACACACAGACAGCAGGTTGTAAGTGAACAAGATCAAATGTCAGGTCAAATAAATCAGCCCTGTATAAGAATAAAAACATATTTTTAATCTATTCTCATCATATATCAGCTCATTTTAAAACATCTGCAGCAGCTGACCTCTGACTGAAACTTCATATTCTGACTGTTTTACAGATTATTCTGGGATTATCCTGACGAGCCCCGTCCATCCAGTGACTGAGGGAGAGTCTGTTATTCTTGGCTGCAGGACACAAAGTCAACTTTCCAGTGTGATTTTCTATCATAATGACAAACTCATCCAAAATGATACCAGGACAGAGCTGAATATCTCTGCAGTGTCAAAGTCAGATGAAGGTTTCTACAAGTGTCAGTCCTCAGGAAAAATGTCACCACAGAGTTGGATGTCAGTTAAAGGTGAGTAAAGTTAAAATATTTGCAACGCTGTACATTTTTGTTTGTACGATGCAGATTGTTTTGCAGTTTTGCCTTTACCTGTGTCTGATTTTAATGGTAGGATTTTGTAAATTCTGCTGAAAAAGTCCATTGTAATTACATTTCTTAATATTTTTAATAACTTTAATATTTACTACAGCTGTGCCAAGACCTGAAAGTTCTGTGCTGTTGATATCTGGGCTGGTTTGTGGGATCATAGTGATTATTGGCCTCCTGCTGTTGGGCTGCGGAAAATCAACACGTGAGAGAGTCTGATTATTAAAAAGTCTCTGATCAGTTCTGATGTCATGTCATGGAGCAGTGGTTCAGTTTTCAATACTAATCCCACTTTGCTTTTTACAGATCCATGTTGTCAGAGGTTTGTATAACACACCCGCTTCTCTCATCTCCAAATTAAAAGCACCACTAGGCTTTACATCTTTATAATTTTTCCTTTTTTTCCCGCTAATATACATTTACACCACATGTTTCAGGGAGACCCCGACTCTGAGAGAGAATCAGGACTCTGCTACAGACCAAACATTCAACCATGATGGAAATCAACAACAAGTATATTCCACTCTTCTCCATGGTCAGTTTTTTATGTAACACTTTCACAACTATTTCTAACTCATTTTCAGACCAGAAAATATTTTGATCCATCACATCCACTTCTCTAAGGGGTTCATCATTATCTGCTGCTGTTAAACTAAATCCCAGTAATTCACCAAGTTGCTTCAGGAAGTTTAAATTTAAATTCCTATCTCAGACATGAGGTGACTGATTTGACTTTGTTTTGATTGTGACTGACCTGTAGGTGACATCTGCATCTATGAATCAATCAGAGGCTCTGAAAACACTGGAAAAGGTTCAGTATAAACTTTTACTACTGTCAAGCCACTGGAAGTTACATGGTAAAAATAATCACATCTTTAATGTGGTTTAGCTTAAAAACTGTGAAAATGTGAGCTAAGTCAAGCTGAAGCTGAAATTTAGTTTCAGCTTGAAGTTAAGTCATATTTATACATAACAAGTTGGTTAAGTCATGATCATTTGCAGTTTAAACTTGATGCTCTGAATTAAAATAGAAAAGGATGTTACATAACTCGCTGAAGAAAAGTCACTTTATTCACACCACTTTTCAGTGAAGCTGACTCTTGTTTTAAAGAAAGAAATTCAGCTTGAGTTTAGATCCAATAAATGGAAGTTGTTATATATTTCTGAAAGTATCGTGTTTGTTTTAAGAGATAAAAATGATATGATGATGTACTATATGTTGTCACATGTTCATTGTGATTTTCTTCCAGGTCCATAAAAAGTGAACATCGTCAATGAAACAAGAGAGGCATGGATAACAATACAAAAAAAAACACAAAACAAAACAAAAGAAACATGGCTTTGACAAATTTTACAGTCCTTTATCGTTTTGGATATCAATGCATATACATTTCCCCTCCTTTAAAACAATTCTTTCATCCCTTAACTTCAAATGATATTCCTGCAGTTGTCATGTTATAATGTTGACAATTGTATAAATTTTGACTGCTTTTAACAAGATCAACACCAGATAGTTGAAAGACAGTTGTCCCTGCGTCATTTTCACTTTTAAAGCTTCTGAGTTCATATTTTGTAGCGTAGGTTGCATAGCTTTCTCATTATTCACCACTGAGACAACTTTATAGAAGCTTTTTCTTCCAGGAAGTGGCAGGCAGACTGGGAAACAATGGATTTTTTGGTCATTTCACTTTGTTTGTATCCATATATATTGAGTTGCTGTACATATGTATGATTCAAGCTCCAGTGTCTAGTTATGATGTTTCATTGAACCTCAAATCTCAATATTTTTTCCTGTTGATGGTGCTCATAATATTTTGCTTCATTAAGTGTAATGTAATAACTGAATGCAAAGCAGCAAGAAAATTGCTAATAATCCTACAAATAGCTCATAAAGTGACAGATAATTCTTCACTGCAAGATCAGATTCAGAACGGCACTATTTTACAGTGCAAGTCACATGTTAACAAGTATAATATCAGGTAATGATGAGGAAAGTTTTGTTTAATTGTATAAATTGGCATTTGGAAAAAGCGGAAATAAACATTCTTGATAGATTCACTCAATGTCTGAGAAAAAATATTTCATAAGGATGTAGGTCAACAGTGACTTATTTGCAGATGCATCACATTGTATTTGAGCAACAGTGATTGTACTGGTGAATGTGTGTCTCTTATGCTGCTCTTGTTGTTTTGTCGTACACAGCACTGCCACCATGTGTGAGAACATCCAGGTCATTGTTACAATGGCCACAACTTCAGTTCCTTAGTGCATCATTGTCGGTCTCTGTACGTCTGCTTCAGTCATCATGCTGTAGTTTGAGCTGTGACTGAGGTTCACAGATATTTTAAGCCTTCAATCAGAACAGGTGACGATTATAACCTCAACCTACAGGCCTCATTTCACACTGAAAATTATTCAGTGATGACGTTTTCATGGTTTGGGTTTCAGTCACCAGTGAAAAATCTCCAAGTGCATTAAGACATAAACAGATACTTCACATACATATGTACATCAGTTTTGACCTGAGAAATGCAAATGCATATGCAAGCTAACAAGGCTTGATTGATGTTTGGACCTAGTTGTCAAGTCATTGCTATCAACAGGAGCAAAGCAGATGCTTATTTGCTGTAGATCAGCAGGTACTTTACTGATTCTGGAGGCAAAATCAATCAATATGTTGAAGTGGCCATAACAAGGAAGAACTGAAAGTTCACTTTGTTCCTATTAAACTCAGTTGGATTTACATTCCTACAAATTTCACTCATGTACACATATATATACTCCAGATAAAAACAACACACACCTCTTGGGTCACACACAAACCCAAGCACTTGAGACATGGTGATATATTTTTAATGGGAGGATTTTTCAAATATTTTTGCTGTGGACAGGAAGTATCAATGTGTCAAAATTTGCTGTGGGTAAAACCATTGTAGTCATTAAATGTTGTGTAAAACGGAAGGAAACCAAGAGAGATTACACCCAGAGGAGGAGTTGACAAACTTTGGATATTTACATGAAAATGTAACTTCTTTTTCGAGAGGTTTCCCAAAGACCGAGCGACAGTGTCAGTGCTGGATGTGAGGATGGGCCACACTTTGCTGTGTGTGCTGTCTTTATTCTGTGAGTACATCAGTCATTTTACAATTCTGTGACTTCCAGAGGCAGAATCATGATTTTACCAACATGGTAGTTTTGTAAGTAGATCTTAGTTGTGGATCAGTGTCGGTTCAGCGTGGTGGACCAGTAGTTATGTTGCAAACATTGGTACAATGCATGCACAGTGTATGTCGAAGGTAGTATGTGCACAACTTTTGATGTTTTTATGTTTGATTCTAAATAGCTTGTCATGTTTCCTAACTCTAATCTTTCTTAAATGTCTTAGTTGATTATGATTTTGACTATTTGTCATTTTGATGATGTCTGATGAGGTTTCAATCTTTATTTTAGTGCTGAATACTCTCCTCTGTGGGAAGGCTGAAGGTAATCAATTGGCTTTCTTTCCTGTTTTTTTTTTTTTTACTAACATATATAATATTGTCTTTAATATTTTCTCCTACTGTCCTCCTAACTTTATTATTCTAATGACATCCTCTCATGCAAGATTTTATTTTATATATCAATAGAAATGACTAAATGGCTAGATCAGTGGCCAAAAGGTTGAAATGACCCAGCAGAGGACACTGTTGTGTTTTTTGTGTCACCTGCAGCAGCTGCCAAAGTCGAAACTGGTCAAATGTTGCACACATAGATGGGTGACAAAGAGTTGCATGTTGATGTTATTGACTTTGTTCTTCAGTACATTGTGTGATAACTTAAACATTTTTCTATCTTTTTTACATTGTTCACTTGACAATGTGACAAAGTGATACGTGTGAATAAGGGAAGCTGAAGTGTTAAAGCTGTTTCTCAATTTCCTCATTTTTCAGTACATTCAATTTATCACCAACAGATTTTATGACTTTTGTCATTTTGTGTTCTTGTTGCTCATTTTCTCACAGTAAGGTCACTGACCAATAAGGTCAGTGTGACCCTGCAGCCCAACTGGCCTGAGATATACAGAGGAGAGAGGATCACTGTCAGATGTGAGATCCAGGGAGGAGGAGACACTGAGTGGACGTATGAATGGAGAACACCCAGAGTAAAGAAAGCTCCATCACTCAGTGAATACAGGATCAATGGAGCTAATGAGTCTAACACAGGAGACTACAGCTGTAGGGGTAGAAGAGACTCCTCCTTCACAGAGTGGAGTCAGACCAAGAGATTAACAGTATCACGTAAGTTTGACTGTCTTCATTCTGATAATATCATGTTTCTTTAACATTGTCATTGATTTAACCAGGACAAAGGTAAACATCTGTCCATCAGTGATCCAGTCCTGTCCAGGTCGTTCAGTCGTAAACTGTGTTTGTTCAGTCTGGCAAAGTCACCGTCTTTTATTCGGTGGTAAAATCTAAATGACTAAGTGAATTCTCAGTGTAAACATTTTTACTAAATTCTTACTAAGTTATTTCCCACATTGCAAGTCTTAAATTGCGTAAAGCAATAAAACAAAATCTCTTTCCTGAAGTAAATCATGTTCTAATTATTGAGTCCTTTTGTGTTTTGCTCTAAACTCAACAGGAAAACCTAAGGCCGCTCTAACAGCAGACAGGACAGTTATAGCAGCAGGAGGCAGCGGGACACTGACCTGCTCTGTGGACGGGTCGAACAGCTGGAAATACAAGTGGTTCAGACGAACCTCTGGCTCCTCTAAACCTGTCAGAGAAACAGACCAACCACAAACAGTCATAAGACAAGGAGGCTACTACACCTGCAGAGGAGTGAGAGGACAACCAGAGTTCCTCACTGAGGAAAGTTACTCATTCACTATGAAAGAAACTGGTGAGTTTAGTTCTTTCTTCTGGAACAAGACAAGATTCACTCTTTAAACCTGTTCTTCTGTTTATCAGTGGTGAGAGAAAGAGATGTTTGGTCCCAACAACAAAAGACAAACAAAACAAAAGCAGAACAACCTGTGTGGGCAGCTGCTACTGCTTCTCACCTCTGACTCATTTATAACATCAGCTTGTTACAGTATTAGAAATATTTTTCTTGCCCTTCAGTTCATCACATGTTTTAACCAAGAAGATTTGTCCTGTGTCAGATTAGACTTGAAAGAGTTTTGAGTGGATTTTAGGTCTTTTTATTGAACAGATTTTTAAGGGTGAGATTGTCAGATGAGTGTTGCTACTTTTAAAGACTCTTTTGCTCACACTTTTTCCCTGTTGTATTATTTGTACACGTCAAAGTGCTTTTATTCTGTAAACATGTGCAGTGATCTGTTTATAGAGTTTAGAGTTGCTCCAAAGACGGACAGAGGCACTTTTCACTGTCAGATGTTTAAAACCATCGTCAGGAGCAGATGAGGCTGTTGGGAAAGAAAAGCTCACTGAGATACCTCAGAACAAAATACATTGATTAATGCAGTAGAATATAAACACAGAGAGAAATAACTTTCCAAAGTTTGACAGTCTGATTAAAAACAGGATCAATACGTCCCTGTGTCTCTTTAGAAAGTGCTGCTCCTCAGGCACAGTTGTTACTTTTCTTGTTGCTTTCATTTATTTTCTCACGTTTGAAATGTTTTTATCTGGTTGTTACTTTAACTGCTGTTGTCGCTCATGGCTGTTTAGTTGTGTTTGTATTCTGTTTCTTTAACTGAACAACTGATGATTCTTATTAGAAACAGAAGCAAAAATCATGACATTTATCTGTTGATTTTGTTTCTATTTGAATCCTAACTGGGTATTTTGTTACGTGAACAGTTTCCAATAAGGTCAGTGTGACCCTGCAGCCCAACTGGCCTGAGATATACAGAGGAGAGAGGATCACTGTCAGATGTGAGATCCAGGGAGGAGGAAACACTAAGTGGACGTATGAATGGAGAACACCCAGAGAAAACAAAGCTTCATCACTCAGTGAATACAGGATCAGTGGAGCTACTGAGTCTGACACAGGAGACTACAGGTGTGGGGGTAGAAGAGACTTCTCCTTCACAGAGTGGAGTCAGACCAAGAGATTAACAGTATCACGTAAGTTGTAACATCATCAGATTGACTGTATTGTGTAAATTGCATGTCTCTTGCTTATGTTTTACAATTTTGAAACTCTGTCTCATTTCAATAAGACATTATTGTAGCTCTCTCAGCAAAAAAACAAACTCAATCTCAATCTTGTAAAATAACATCTTCATCTCAGCTTCTTCACCTCATCCACTAATAAGAAGGATTTAAAGAGTCTACACTTTTCAGAAGAGTCAGAAATTTCCAACTCAGTCATCCTCACTGGTTCAGGAAAAGAAGAATTAACCACTGTTTGTTTCCTCAGACTTTCTGGCTTGTTTCCAGATGTTCACTTTGTTTAGTGTTTTTCTGGAACAATCCTATTTAACCGATGACTTGTTTTGTTTTTCACTGTGAACTGAACAGCAAATAAACCCCGGGCCTCACTGAGAGCAGACTCCACAGTTATACCAGCAGGGGGCCGAGTGACACTGACCTGCTCTGTGTCTTCATCATCTGGTTGGAAATACAACTGGTACAGAGACGATAAATCCTCTGAACCTCTGAACACACGTGATGGTGTTTTCCAGACAACTGGAACAATCAATGTCTCACAGGAAGGAGTGTACTGGTGCAGAGGAGGAAGAGGAGACCCAGTTTATTACACAGACTACAGTCAGTCAGTTAGTATTTACAACATTGGTGAGTTTGGTAATAAACACACAATGTAGAATAAATCTATTGTATATTCATGATTCATCATTAAGATGGATGGAAAAACATCATATCTGATGTGGACTGAACCTTTTGGCATTTCTATGTTCTGACTGTAAATTGTTGAACATGAACAGTCCCAAACAGAGCTGTTGTGTCTCTGCAACCCAACTGGCCTGAGATATTCAGAGGAGAGAGGATCACTGTCAGCTGTGAGATCCAGGGAGGAGGAGACACTGAGTGGACGTATGAATGGAGAACACCCAGCTCATCCAGACCTTTAAATCAACATGAACACAGGATTAGTTCTGCTTCACCATCCGACAGTGGAGACTACAGGTGTAAGGGCCGAATGAAGAGTTCAACACATAATACAACAGAGTGGAGTGATTCAGTCAAACTGACAGTAAGTGACAGTAAGTCAGGTCATTTTCATTTAATCTGAATATGTGAAGAAGTCATTATGTATTTGGAGACAATGTTGTGAGAGACGTCATAACATGTTTTCATTCTGAGAAAATAACTTTCCAACAGATGGACTCAGACCTGTCCTCACTGTGTCTCCATCATGGCTGAGTCCTGGAGCCTCAGTTACTCTGAAGTGTCAGGTTGAACATCCATCTGCAGGATGGAGGTTCTTCTGGTATAAGACTGTTCCTGAACTATCAGACAACTCCTACAGCTATGAGCTGCTCCCTGGTAGCAGCAATGGGACTGAACAGGATTCCTACATCATCCATGGTCAGACACACACAGCAGGATATGTGTGTCGGGATGGAAGCAAGAAGAAGCAAATGTTCAGTCATGACCTGAATTCATCCATTCATCCAACAGTTTTAAATTGATTGTCCTGACTCTGTTTTTCATCGAAAGAAAATGTTTGTAATGGATCATTTAAAAACCTGAACCAGGTTGAATATCCTTCTCTCCTTGTTTCCTTCTGTCCTTCCCTTCTTCAGTTCCCACCTCTCACTGAAGAGCTGCTCCACTCTTGTCAGTGGGTACTTTTATTTTTGATACTTCATCTCAGTTTATACTCATTTACTTGTGCAGCACTTCACTCGTCAATATATTTGTTCTGGGTTATATAAAATATATATAATATATATAATATATATGTAAATATATAAAATGTTCTGGGTTCGATTCCCAGGCACGAGGACAGGTGAGACCAGATGAGACCAGAATAGAGTTTGATCCATTCACATCCATTCACATCCACTTCCAGTTTCTTTTTTGTTTACTGAGTAAATGTCTGGGAGAGAAAAGGGGTCGGATCAGTTGGTTGCAACTATTACTCTTGGACAGGCAAGTTGTCCTCTTCATTAGGGGATTGGATAATTAAGCATTGCTTCAACATTTACAAATATAATGTAATCTGTGTGTGTATCAAAGCATCCATAGTATGTGAGAAGAGATTTCTGTAGTGCACAGTGTGTTTCTGTGTAGATGCTTCAGTTGCATAGTTTATTTGCTTTGTTTTTTTGTTATTTTTTTTAATCTGTGATCTCACCCTCACGTTTTTAAAAGCACTTTTTAAAAAATCTCTTAATAAATAAGTAAAGGTTATTAAAACTTATGTTATAATTGCAGTGCTAAAGGCTGAAAGTTTCCTGTGTTCATCATTCTTCTGTTTAGCTGCAAAAAATCAGCAAGTGAGAGCCTGATTATTAAAAAGTCTCTGATCAGTTCTGATGTCGTGTCATGGAGCAGTGGTTCAGTTTTATAATCCTACTTTGCTTTTTGCTCGTACAACAGGTTCGTACAACACACTCTCTTCTCTCATCTCCAAATTAAAAGCAGCACTAGACTTTACATCTTTATTGTTTGTTATTTTGATGATTTCCTGCAAATAACTAATGTATTATGTAACTATACGTTTCCGGCCTCGCCCAGACTCCAGCAGAGAATCCATGGTCTGCTACAGACGATCTATCATAATGAAAATCACCAGCAAAAATATTCTTCTCTCCACAGTCAGTTTTTCATGTTGCTTCAAAAGCTTTCACAACAGTTTGCTACTTTCTCTGCTACTGGAATTAAACCAAACCCAAGTAATTTAACATGTTACTTCAGAAAGTTTTTAAGTTCAAGATTAAATATCGTCATATGATCATCTTAACAGCAGGTGATTATTGACGTGGCCGTGAAGTATTTTGTCATACATTAATGTCATACATTTTTACTCATGTATGACTTCTGCCTCTATTTTATAAAAATACAAACTTTTAAGTTAAAGTTCAGGCCTTCATAATGTCATGCAACAAAGCGACTTTGAAGCTATCAGAAATACTGACTCTTTCAGAAGTCGCCAAGAGGATGATCATATCTAACGGAAGGAAATGAAAATGACTTCATACCCACAGCCTGATATACGGTGTAGACTTCCCTATGCTCTGTTTAATCCTATTTTTTAAGCATTATATTTGTGGCATATTTTCAATTTAACAAATATCTGCAGTATTACTTTAGTATTACTTACTACACCACATCTGCTCCAAACCTGATGGAGGAATATCAGACTGTGTATTCACAGGTTTGAGGTTCACTGGAGTTCTTCACTGGAGAATCCAGTGAAGAACTTGACATTACTGTAATATATTGTCTAACATATTACAGCACTGATAGTCTTATGATAAGCTCAAACACATAACAGTTTTATTCTTTTTAAACAGTTGCTTCTAATCATAAAACACGCCAGACAGCTGTTTCTGTGCGAAAACCGACCTTAAACTTTGCATGACTCCTCTCATTGATATCAAATGAAACATCTCTACTCTCACAGTAGTTTCTCTTCATTTCCTGCAGTTTCAGTGTTTCACAGCTGGGTGTGGAGATGACGATCACTTTGTCCTGTGTGTTGTACTCATTCTGTGAGTGTATCATTAACTTATTAACAGTTTTTAATAGCTCAGATTAAGAAAACTCAATAGGTATTTGTCTAGTTTTGAGGGCATCAGAATCTCAAGGTATTTATCAACTAGAGTTGTGTAATTAAGCTATTTTCTGGTGACTTTCCTGTATAGAAGAGTTTTATTTCATTACCTCTTTACTGTATCATTTTTGCTAATGTCTAATGAAGTATAAATATGTTTTAGTGCGGGCTATACTTCTCTATGGACATACCTCAGGTGACTGAACAATTTATTTATTTTTTTTTTATTTTTGGTTTAATATATTAATTATTCAGCCACTTTTCTTTTTCTTCTTATGTAAACATTCAAAATAAGACATCTTACATATACAAGCAACAATAACATACTGGGGTTTTGTCAATATGAACAGTGGCAAACAGGCCTATCGTGACCCTACAGCCCAACTGGCCAAAGATATACGCCAGTGAGAAGATAACCCTGACGTGTGAGATTGAGAACGGAGGAAACTTAGAGTGGGAGTATGAATGGAAAACAACCAACTCAATAAAACCTCCAAATGAAAATGAATTTCAGATTACTGCCTATGTATCAGTCACTGGAAACTACTCATGCAAAGGCAGACACAAAACTGGACACCAGTTTCCAACAAGTTGGAGTGATGCTTTCATACTGACAGTATATAGCTGTAAGTGATGAAAAATACGTTAAAGTTATCAATTTTTACAATTATACATTTTATATATTTGACATTATTATGGTTTATCTATTGATTATATACTTAAGAAAGGAAAAATGTTTTGCCAGTACAAACCAACATTCTTTCTAACAGATAGACCCAGACCTGTCCTCACTGTGTCTCCATCATGGCTGAGTCCTGGAGCCTCAGTTACTCTGAAGTGTCAGGTTGAACATCCATCTGCAGGATGGAGGTTCTTCTGGTATAAGTCAATCCCCAAACCAGCAGAAAAAATCTACAAAAGAAAGCTGCTACCAGGAAGCAGCGGTGGGACTGCACATAATTTCTACATCGTTCAGAGGTTGACACACACAGCACGATATGGGTGTAAAGTTGGAAGAGGAGACCCAGTGTATTACTCTCAATATGGTAAATCAAAGTTTGTCTGGTCTAAAGGTCAGTACACTTGTTTTTTGCCTTTCTTTGTTTTACCAGCCATTTTTAACATCCAAACATACCCCCCCAAACGTAATGAATGATGAAAATAAGCTGCTCTGCATGGATCCAGATCAAGTAATTTATCCATTTATTTATTTGCTGCAGTTTTAAGTTACACCAAAAACATGCATAGAAGTTAATATTGTAAACATTAATCTCAATTTTTTAGAGCAACATTTAAATAATTGATCGATTGATAGTGGTTGTGACATCATTATTATGTTTGGTTTTTTCAGATTTTAATCCATCGGCATCTCTGAAAGTGAGTCCTGAGAGAGTGCAGTACTTCATCTCTGAGTTTGTGTCACTGAGCTGTGAGGGAAAGTCGACTGAGTGGAGAGTGAGGAAGTTTAGTAAAACAGGCTCAGTGTCAGAATGTCATGACTGGGGAAGAATGACTGGCTCTGTATGCACCTTTCAAACTTCACATCACAGTAATGCAGTGTACTGGTGTGAGTCTGGATCAGGAGAGTTCAGCAATGCTGTCAATATCACTGTACAGGGTGCGTTATCATATTTCCTTTCTTCTAGACTTTGAATTATTTTCACTGCGATTTAATTGATCACATGCATGTTTGGGACAAACAGACAAAATAATTCCCTCTATCATCTGTAAATTTAACCTCGAAGTTTTCATCTTCTGTTTACCTGCACTTTTCTGCAGGGTTTTCATCAAAATAGCTCAATGATAATAATTAGATATTTTCTATTTCTCATTTTGAAGCTTCCTTTTTTGACCATAAGCCTTCATACCAGTTTATATTACACCAACAATTCAACAATAACAAAACGATTATAGGTTACGCTCTCTGCTCCATTATGTGTTTCAGCTGTGAAGGCTTCCAAATGTCAACAGATCATCCACAGACAAGCTGGGGACACTGTGGAGCTTCCATCGTGCTCAACATCTAAAGGGGTCACCTCAGCAGCTTGGAAATACAGAGATGAAATAGTTGCAGACATGGAGAAAAGATTTTCTGAGAATGCTCAGTTCACAGGCAGAGTAAACTTAAACCCCACTAATTTTAGTTTAACAGTGAGAGAACTGATTCCTCAAGACTCTGGTGATTTTAGTTTTCTCTCAGAGGTGAATAACATGCAAAGGGATCCAGTCACCATCACTCTGCAAGTTCATGGTAAGAATCTTCTCTTTTGTTGAATCTTGTCAGAACATGTTATGATACCATCCTGTGATTGAGTTCTTAGTCCATTAAGCATAAATTCAGGAAATAAAAGGTTTTCTTGCTTTGTTATTCCTCTAATGTTGCTCCTACTGCCTCAATAGAGCCTGTAACTACACCCGTCCTTACTGTCAACTCCATCTCGTATGCCTCAAATGGATCCTGCAAAGTTTTGCTCAAGTGCAATTCAGCCAATGACACCAAGGTCACCTACAAGTGGACTGTGAGGAACCAAACCCACAGTGGCTCCAGTACACTGCAGTACAACATCAGGCCACAGGAGGGAGACGTCAACTTCACCTGCACAGTTAGGAATTTAGTCAGTGAGGGATTTGCATCCACAACAATGAACTGTAGGAGCAACACATCACAAGAAACTGGTATGTGCACAGAAAAGAAAATATGCGTTGCTTTAGTTTTATGTGCATCACCTGGGGCAGAGCAGTCATGTGAACGCAGTTGGCTGAGATTGTTAAATAAAATGTGACGGATGCATTTTTATAATCATGAAAGTCTGACATCATGGAAAAAGAACATATGAAATATGGAATTTAATTTTGAGCAGATGAAATGAAACTGAATATGCTGAAAGGATAAACATTGTTGCAACACAGTTTGCTGTGAATTTGCCTTTATTAACCAACATTAAATAAGGACATTGTGGTGAAAATTTAAAAGGAATGTAAGTACCTCACAAGAAAAGACTTTCATTTCAGCATTTTATATATTCTCCTTAAGATAAGAGTTTAGAAATGTTTGATATACTTATGCTATACTAATACCAGACATATTATCATTAATTACAACAGTGTCCAGCTCCTCACCTCTTGTCTTGTCCTTTGCTTGGCTGATTATTGGAATTTCACTGACTGCTCTTCTCTTGCTCTTGCTGTGTTACTACACAAAGTCAAAGTGTGAGTCCTCCTCTTTCTGGCATTCACTACATTATAAGATTATTTTTATTTCATATTATTAGACTTTATATTAGATTATAAAGTCATTAAATTGATCAGCAACAAAATAAGTGACAACATTTGTCTTTTTCACAGATGTATGTTGTACCAGGTTGGTTTGATATTCTTTCATTTCATTTCTTATCATACATTTTAGTAGTAAATACACTAGAAGTAACTAATGACCTCTTTTATATATTTATTTTATATATTTATAAAAGANCAACATTTGTCTTTTTCACAGATGTATGTTGTACCAGGTTGGTTTGATATTCTTTCATTTCATTTCTTATCATACATTTTAGTAGTAAATACACTAGAAGTAACTAATGACCTCTTTTATATATTTATTTTATATATTTATAAAAGAGGTGTATATGTGTGTGTGTGTGTGTGTGTGTGTGTGTGTGTGTGTGTGTGTGTGTGTGTGTGTGTGTGTATATATATATAAAACCTCTGTGTTAAATAAATAAATATATATTTTTTAACTGTGTTTCAGGCCCACTCAGTCTCAACAAGCCAACCAGGATGAAGGTCAACAGGCTGTGTACTCCACTCTTCTCCATGGTCAGTCCCCAATTATGTTGTTTCACTGCTATTTCGAACCCTGCTATTTCTCCTGAGCTGTTTTTTGGAAAAAAAAAAAAAAAAAAAAAAAAAAGCCTAAATGTCAAGTTAAACTGTCACAAACACTCACATTCATTAATACGGATTTTCCTTAATTATCACTGTCACTGTAGGTGATGGTTATGTCTATGAAACAGTGAGAGGCCCTGGAGATGCTGGAAAAGGGATACAGCACTAGCCAGCGGAGCGAGTATGTGACAGGTCTCAGCTGAGTTACCTGCTGACCGAAGACGTGTCCTGTTCTGTTTTACACAGGAGAAAGAGAGAAAGAGAGAAAGAGAGACAGGAGACGTCCATTGTTGTCATTCAGCAGGCGGCTCTCTGTCTTCCTTAAACAGAAATGATTTCTCTCTTAATTTGTCTGTTTTCTACATTAACGAATATTAACAAATGTCCATTCCACAACATAACATGAATGTCCATATGCATAATTCACTATTTGGAAATGTTTGAATCTGTTATTAATTTAAATAGAAATAACTTAAAAGTCTCAATGTGTACCACTAATCACTTCAAAAACTGCTCATCATTACATTAAAATCTGGCCTTTTTCACAAAATACATACAATACCTGTATAATACATTGGTAGGTGTCACAGGTACACCAAATATATGAATAAAATAAATGCTTTTTGCTGATTTTTATCATTCTCTAGTAATTTTGTTGTGCAATCAAGCCCTCTGTGCTGCCTCACATCTCTTTTTGTTATATGTTTGCACAACCACTTAGTTTTTGATATTTGTCCCAACATTTTATAAAAGCTGTGGCCTTAACATTAATTATAGAAACTGTTCATTTTAAAGTCTAATTGAGGACAGCTTTTGATAACATATCAAGGCTCTGAACACACAGGAAATACAGTATAAACAATTTAATAACATTTATCTCTTTTTTATATCTATGACTACATCTTTTTCAGTTGTCCTCTCTGATTTTTTTAGAGCATCATTAATAAACAAGAGAAGCACAGATGACATGAAAGACGACATTCATACTTGTACAATATACAAAACCTATGATGCATATATGTGCATTTAACTCAGCTGATAGACAGTAGATACTATATCATGTGCTAGAGTCTGATCTTTTCATATACAGCAAGAGAGAAACCTTCTTTTCAAGCCATATAATTTTATAACACCAACACTTTTTACTTTATAGCCACTTGATGGTGCCCTGTAGTTATCCTATATTTCAACTGAACTGTGATTCCTCCAAGTCTGCAAAGTGGTGTCTGTGGAGAATACAATATCTTTGCATCTGCACCTTTGTGCATGTATGATGCTTAATTTAATGCCTGGCCAGCTTGACTGTGTTTAACTATGTATCATAATAAGATAAAATTGTTTTGTAGATCATTTTCAATTTGTTTTCCATTATTTGGGCAAATATGATATTTTTCCCAGTTGGAGTCCTAAATAAAGCAACTATATTTGACACATTTTATTTAATGGTCGTTATGTGACAGTATTGTAATAATACTAGGGCGTGTCCCTATACTTTTCTTGCTCATCTTGCTTCTGCTTCTCTAATGACTCACTGACCAGCATCGATTTACCATCATCGAATCACTTCTTCTTTCGAAGTAAGAAGTCAACACTACACTTCAAGTATTTTCCTAAATGAATATAGTCAAATTTGAAAAACATTAAAATAAGTGGACCCACAACTGTATCTTTCTGACTTAATATATTCTTGTTACAGGCTTGGTATTGTGGATTGTTTTTCTTTTTCAACAGGTACCTAAGAGTCCCCTGTAATCACCATTATTCACTCCTTTCAGGTGTCAAGTGCCTTTATAACCTGACCTAACACTGACTTTAAAGGGTGAAGTGTAGCATTGACTAAGTCTAGTATTAGTAATATGACAGTCTAGCATCACAACTAAAATCTAGTGACAGTAATAGTCAATAGTATTTGTGTAATTTATTACTGCTGATAAATAAGTTCTTTATTAATCAATCAAAAGTTTCTCATCATCAACTAAACCTAAACTTTCGTCTGCTTATAGGTCGTCACAACTTGGTAAGTCATGTTCCAAAATTTCTGCATTAGTCTAAGACTAACTTTGCTAAGAATGCTAAGGGTCTACAGCCATGCCAGGCGATACTGTCATGCTATTGTCTAATCTTCTGCTTTCTCAACACATGTGCATGAGATACCCCAGCACTGACTGGTGATTGTAAAACAGTGAGGAACCTGGGTGAGCTCTTAGATGGTGAACCAATACTCTACTATAGCAAACCTGAAAGTGATCACCCTACACCTGATGGTTCATCGTGTGAAGCGCTGGCAATATTTGCTCCTTCCCTACAACTGAAGTGATATCCTGTGTTCTTCATCCCTCCTTTCTTACAACTAGTGACATCAAGTCGAGTGACATCTCTCTTAATCATAGAATATAATGCATGCTCTTGGCAGAATTTACTCCAAGCCAGTATTTCTTCATCTAGGATGTGGTTGGGTTCTTCCTCCTCTAAAGTTATCGGAAACAGATCCTTATCTTGCATTTTCACATATGGGACTCAGATACAGTTGCTTGCAGTAGTCTATAGATGTACCGTGAGCCCCAGTTTATTCAGGATAGGACTATTTCATATAATCTTCAATCAGGAACCAATCAATCAAACAAACACTTGACTGTCATTTAGCATAGATCCACCTTGGTCTTTTTTTAAGCTCTCTCTATATTATATTATATATATATTACATATAGTTCATATATATTATGCTCTTGCTCATGTGGGATTTTTTAATTTACTTATTTTACAGTAAATGAGGTCAAGTTGACTGTTCTGCTTCTTCACCAGCATGAAACCTCGCCCACTTTTTTTTTTTTTTTTTTTAGCATTGACATCTGACACCACTGTTTGATAGACCAGGAGGAAACAGACGTTGAGATGGCTGATGCTCGCCTTCGCTGCCTAAACTGCTTTTTCACTGCTGTGGTGCTTCTTGGGGTCTGGCTCCACTGTAAGTATTGTTAATAACTTTCTTACATTTTTACTATTATGAATTACACATTATTGCCTAATGAACTGTGTCATGTTGGTCATGATTAAAGCATTTACTGAATGACATGAATACAAAACAGTTTTCATACAGCATTAGTTTTCCTCTCCTCATAAAATAACAATATGCTCGTGGTTCATGGCTCAACAGTTATCAGAAACTGAATTCCCCATTTCTTTGAATGTGTATAAACCACATATAGGAAAACTATTGTATTTTATGGTTCTTTATTTGCAGATACAATTTGGATCTATTGTGTCAGCAAATTTTTTTTGCTGAACTTTGGAGAAATCTTGACACGGGGAGAGTTCAAAAAGCTTTGTGAGAGGGTAGCAATAACCATCTAAGTGAAGACTTAAAAATGCATAGCATGACAGCAGAAGCAAGTAAACCACACGTTTCCTGAATACCACTAACAGCAACATTGACCCAAAGTGATGTACTCTAAAGGCAATGCAACACAGTTGTTAGGTGTCTGAGGAGTTTGTGGCTGTCCATAATTTTTCTTTGGAAATTAGGTAATAGTAACCTTGCTAGCTTTGATCATCGCAAACACTATTGTCTACTGTTGTTGTGCTAAAAAATATCAAAATGCTAATATCATCATAGCAGTGGGTGTGAAGTATTTACTTTTGATTCTGCAGGTGGGTAACATTGAGCCTGAAGCCCTAAGTCTATTGCAATATGGAAAATATAGTTGTCAGTTGAGTCCAAACAACTGTTGACATCCAAACCTTACTCACATTTGTGTATTTAGATCCTCCCCCTGAAAATATGTGTTAGGTCAAGTCTTAAATTAGTTGTTAAGTTAAGTTGAGGAGAAACAAATGCTGAAGGAAAATAGTTTGCAGGCTGATATCCTGTCATGTCATGATGCCATATTGTGTTATATCATTTTATGTAGTTACTCATGTGATGCTACCATGCAACATAATAATTTTATGCCATTTTACGCCTTTGTCTTGTCAGATTGTTTGCATCATAAATGGATCAATGTCATGTTAAATGAAATATGTCTACAACAAATGTGTTGTGTTTTATATTGTTCAGCTTCTCTGTTTACCTTTATTTTCTGTTTAATTAACATATAATTTAAGCTTATAATTAGACCTAGAGGATATCATAATTAGGTAATTTGGTTGTTGTTTTTTCTAGTTTTGTTTTTTACATTATTTTCTTTGAACAATGTTAGGAAACATATTTGACAATAACTTTTATTATACTCACTTCTATTGTTGGCTCGTGTGTTTCAGTCGTGGAGGCTTCCAACTGTCAAAATGTCATCCATGGACATGTCGGGGGTACTGTGGAGCTTCCATCATGCTCAACAAACAAAAGGATCACCTTAGCAAGTTGGAAACATGGAGCTGAAATTGTAGATATGGAGGGTGAAGTGAACCTTATGTTCAAAGGCAGAATGAGCCTAAACCGCACAAATTTTAGTTTGATAATTAGAGAACTAACTTCTCAAGACTCTGGTGAGTATATATTTCTCTCAGAGGTGGATAACATGCAAATGCCTACAGTCACCATCAAACTGGAAGTTCACGGTGAGATGCTTTTATCTTTATTAACCAATATTCATAGCTGCTTTATTTCAAAACTAGAGGCCTGTGAAAGGGTCTGAAAAATGTACATGGTCACTACATACTCGATGTTGCGCTAAAGGACTGACACTTCCTCAACAGCTCTTGATGAAGTAAAAGAACAGTACTGTTCATGTGCATTTTGTTTGAGGTAGAGCTGGTTAGCCTTTTAACTGTAAACTTAAGTCCCAAATTAGCTTTAGTTACTTGCTTTGTTGTCTTATAGGTTAATATTAAGGAGGAAATACATTCAATACATATAAATAGCAACACATACTCAACTATCATGATACACACAACCACAGGAACCACACCATCTCAAGTGAACAAAAACCTCTCAAAATGCTCCTTTGTTCTTCAGTCATTATTTGAATAATAATATCATAGAATAATTGTATTATTTTTAAGTCTGGTGTATTTGCAATTAGGTTAGATAGAGTACATTAATAATTGATAATGATCCCAGAGTGAGAGTATGAGTTTACCTGTGATCACTGAAACATAAGTGAGTAAACCTATAATTTGAGCACATATCAAACATAAAAGTTAAAAGAGGTTAATCAGTTAGCACCAGATTGTGTGGGGCTTTATGCATTATGCCATTACAAACCATGACCTTGCCACGTCAGTAAATCTGAGATATAATTTGGGGCAAAGTCATTTGTCAAAGTCATTGGATGCTGTAGGTGTTTGTGATCTTGGCACAAGGATTAACTGTAGAAACTGATGTATCAGTGATTGATTATTGTATGAAATAAATCCCATCCAAATTTAGTTTTGCTCGGCTTGGATCTCCCCAATAGCACCACAGAGCTGGTTATGAAACAAATGAGAGTGAGCTGATATGGGGCTGAGTGAGAACAAGCAGTGAAGGGGAGATAGGCATATATATATATATATATTTTTTTTTTTATATTTCCACCTCCAGTGATATCATCCCAAATAACCTGTCACGCTCTCTTTTTCTCCCTCACTCCCTGTTGCCTCAACAGAGCCCATTACTGTGTCCATCCTGACTAACGAAATCACCTCACATGCCTCAAATGGATCCTGTACAGTTTCGCTCAAGTGCAATTCAACCTCTGACAGCAAGGTCATATACAAATGGACCATTAGCAACCAGACCCAAAGTGGCTCCAGTACAATGCAGTACTCAATCAGGCAACAGGATGGAGAGGTCAAATTCACCTGCACAGTTTTGGATTTCAGTGAGGCATCTGCATCCATAACAGTGAAGTGTAGCAACGATACGTTTTATGATCCCATAAACCCAGGTATGTGGAGAGAAGTGATTTATGTGACCCCCCTCAGAAAGGGGTATAATTATATCTGAAATATCCAGAGTCCCATTGCAATGAGACAAGTTAGAATTATAATTCAAGGTTTCTGCTATATATAATAACAAATGATGAATAAATGAAACCTGAAATGTTTATTCACACTAATTATTTATTATTTCACGTACATTCCTTGTAAATAAACATATTTCATTTTTCTTTTTGATATCTAAAAATAAAATATTACTTGTTATGTTGTGGTTAGTTTATATTAAATGGAAAATGATTTATATTTATATACTATGAATCAGATATCCGTTGTTCTCGATAAATGCTTTACTTACTATTTTTTGCACTTTAGCAGTTCTTTTTTTGGCTCTCATTATCTATTTATATACCTACTTTACTTGTGCATTTTATTTAACTTTGTCATAACAATAACACTGATAATGTCATTATTTGCAGTGAAAAAAAACATTGTCTTGTTCCTGAGTGTTGGAGGAGGAGTTGTTTTGATGACTGTCATTTTCATCGCTGTAGTTATTTGTGTTTGTACACACAAAAAAAGACAAACTGGTACGAAACCTATAACTTATATTAACTGTGAAATGTTATTTATGGAGTGTTATTTCATTGACATGGTGTATTACTTCAGCACCAAGGTCTCTTTGTGATGTTTTGTTTTTCTCTATTTATTCAGGCAGTGAATCAAATGACCTCACTGTGTATGCTGATGTCTCTGATTATACACTTGAAGATGTAAGTATTGTGTATGCATTGTGCGAGCAGTGCTTTACACAAATAATCTCCCTCAGTTTGGATGTATGTTTTACACCTTTATTGCCTTTCTCTTCTTTCACCAGACATCATCTACCATAAAGTTGTGCTCAGTGTATGAAACCATCGATAACAAAGTCAGTGCAGTCACACCAGGGGTAAGAGCAAAACTATAATCTGATATATATAATTTAAGATTTGAAAATAAATCACACATCTGATTGTGACACAGATGTTTTTTATTTCTTCTTTTCACATCCAGCCCCAGACTGTGTATGACAAGATCCAGTTTAGTCACATGAAGACACCTTCACCTTAACAAGGCACTTAAGGGACACAGTATGTAACGAAATGACGCAGACCATGATACTTTACAGAGAAACCTTTGGAAAAGGCACAATGCCAAAATAAATGAAAATCAAATGTGATAAAGGGAAAGTGCAAAAAAAGAGTAGCTACACAAACATTCTGCACCTGCATTATTTATCATGTCATAAATGCAACTACTTACTGTAAATTCTGTAAATACAAAGAATATATTATTTTTATGTTTTGTGCATTTTGTGCTTCTCAACCTGTACAAAGTTAATCATGTTAAATTACATTTACTTTCATGACTTTAAATGTGTAACCTAAAATTCAGTACCTGCACAATACATCCTTTGATGAACTCTTGCTGTCAATGACCATCCACTGAACTAAATTTTCTTTTACCAATCACCGTCAGGTCAGCGAGGCACGTAGATGAAATCCTGCCTCTTCTATCCTAATCATAGACAACTTTTCTTATCCATATTTATCATTCTGTCTTATATTTTAATTAATTTCTTATACTTACATATGATTATTTGTATTCACATATGTATTTATCTTACATATGCTACTCTTTTGCTTCATATATACCAACATTTTCAAATATATAGACTATTCTTTCACATAAATTGTGACCTTCATTAACATATACTATTAGAATTATAAAACAAGTCTGCAAAAGTACATTGTGCAAGAAAGAACCACGACTATGATCTATCATCATTATAGTAAATCAAGAGAAGTTTATTTGTGCATTTTAAAGGGAATAGTCATGTATTTCAAAAAATATTCTTTAAACGTCATGGAATAGTTTAATACTTTACAATCATTTGGAGTTTATGGTCATTTCTGAAGTTGCCAAGAAAAGACAAGAAATTTATTAGTTTTTTTATTTAATAAAAAAAAACTGCCAGGTTACACAGAAATGTCATTAATGCAGACTGTAGATTTCATCTGAAAAGGAAAAAAAAAAGGAATTTTAGGGTGTCAGAAATGTAATTACATGTACACTCACATTTGAGTCCAATTAATTTGCCAAAAACTAGATGCCACTATTATCAATTTTAAATTTTCTATAGAAATAGCATAAATATTCTAATCATAAATTCTTATCATGAATATGTGATATTGTGACAGTCCTGCTGCAGATTATATAAAAATACATCACTTATAAAAATAAAAAAGCATTTGTGTAAAATAAGAAATACTTATATTTCTTATCTTGCACGAATGCTGTAAAATCATCATAAGGCATTTCTTATGCTTCTGTGGTATAGTTGTTGAAATTTGACTTGACAGTTTAGATTTTAGGAAGCACATAAAAAAAAATGTGGTCAGTTCATCAAATAATGGTATTGTGTTATCACTCGTGAGAAATTCAGAAAAAACAAACAAACATTGTTCATAAAGCTTCTTTGAACAGAGAACGACAGCAACTTACCTTTAGATTATGACAGAATTATGAACTGTGTGCGTATATGTCTGGAAAATAGAGGATAATACAAATAAGTTTATGTAACAGTGACCATTTCACTCTGAAAATGGCTGAATTACATACTTTTGAGGTGTTCCCATAGAGCTTTGATTTGTTCTGTAATTAAAAGAAACAAGACTTTGTAAACATGTAGTTGTCATATATGTATCTGTATGTAAATTTCTGTATGTAAATCATTCTTAAAATGGTTATACTTTATATCCCCCCAGGTCTTAAAGGTCCTTATTTGCCCCCTCCCAAAAAAACCCCAAAAAAATCCCAAAACACTTTCTGAGTCTGTCCTCCCCCATGACTTGGGAGAACAATGTGGAATTTCAGGAGCATGAAACTGAAACTAATTCAGTGTGTATTTGGAAATGATTACATTGAAATAAAGATGTCTACAGCATCTCTTCAGGAATTACATAGAAACATATATCAGACTTACAGACCACTATTTTCATAGCAAATTTGTGGCTGAGGAACTCAACACACTTTTTATAAAGAAACACTGTATTTTCGTCTGGACAAGTTGTAATTTTTTATTATTATGACTATTATTGGGGTCGCTTGATGCTCATCCTTACCCAGATGAAGTAAATGCTATATGACAACATTTGTCTTTCGGTGTACACAGATGAGTTTTTCCTGGAAATGAACTACCTCAAAGAAAAATATTTTCCTCTCACCTCTGAAAATGTATATTAATAGTATGACAAGTCCTACAATGAGTCCAAAGAAAACCCAAAGACCACATCTGACCCTTAAATCTGCAACAAAGAACAACAAAGTTAAGAGGAAAAAAGTTAGAACCATTTTGGCACAGAGTTTGGTCGACTCATACCTTCTCTAAAACTGATATGGCAGAGGGATGGAGGAAGCACAAATCTCGATCTAATTATGGTGTATCCCATTATGTTTGTACTTGTTATGGTTTGGTATATCTTATTGTCATTCTAGAGCATATTGTTTTCTATTGCACCATTGCATTGAGGTATATCATCATATTATATCAGATAATCAAGGGAAGATTATCCAGCAGGAAGAGTAAATGATCTTTTTTTGAAACTAGGGAGAAATGCATTATAAGACAATATTAACTGACACATTAAAGTCTTAAATGGATGTTTTCTAATCTGATTTTGTGGTATTTTCTTGAGAAAATGACCGTCGCTGTCTAATTTTGAAAACCGTCATTTCATCTGACATTGCACTCACATGTTACTAACTTAAGCCCAAGGATCTCCAAGCAGGTTGATTTGTAGCCATTCAATTATTAAGGAAGGTTCACAAGAATTCAATCAAATAAACATTAGCATCTTTTCCATAGGCACAAGCATATTTTGCTCTATGAATATGTCAGAGTTTATACTAATACCAGTGCTCTGCTGTCACATTTGTGGCAATCCATGGGGAAGGAGTCAAAAAGTTGATGCTTTTTTAAAAATATGAAGTTCACTCGCTGTTTTGTTAAGTTCCTCTACACTCATCAGGCCTGGACTATCCTCTGCTGTAAATTAACACATTCACTGCTAAACTGTGCTAATCTTTTAAATACCATTATATTGATTTATTATGATAACTTTGTATCGTATATCACGGAGGAGTGTTTTCTCATCACCTTACCATAACACACTGGAGTCACAGCTTTTGCAGCCCTCTCATTTGTCCTGTTGGATGTGCAGGTGAACTCAGGATGCTGCTCTTCGGTGCTGAATGATGCTAAAAGAAGTCTAAGTTTTCCATCAGAATTACTGGTTTTGTATACAGTCACAGAGAAAGGTTTAACCTCCCAAGAGAGGTTAATATCTTCATCTTGAGAAGAACAATGCAGCAACACCCAACAGTGTCCATTTGTATATGTACTGAAGATTGTGTCTATGGACGGTTCCACAAGGTGTTCTGCATAGGGATAAAATGTATTTATGAATTAGACATGCAGACTGCCCTCTCACTCCAGACACTAACCCTTCAGAAGCAAAACATTTGAAAAATTTTGCACTTATTATGGAGGGTGAGAAAACAAAACTAGGTTTTAAAAATTTGGTTTAAAAATTTAAGTTCATGTGTGGAGCAAGTACGTTGCTATCTTTAAAATGTTCCCTTTAAATAACGGCAGAAAACACTACTGTAAGAATATGACAACTCTCCTGGCCTGAAACAGCAAAGATAAATCGCACTTGACTGACAATGTCAATGCTAATTTATTAGTAGTAATAGTTTTGCAGGTATTTAGCAATAAATCAAATTAGAGGACTGAAATTTTGACCTGACGATGTTTAAATCCAAGAAGACCATTGCAATTATTATTATTGATCCTTATTGAGGCATTTTACTCAAAACCACAAATATGATCATCATGATGAAAATGGAGGTAAATTGAAGCAGTCACCAAAGTCACAGTAAATGAATCAGACTCATCTCAATAAGGACCCTTATTTTCTTTGTAAAGATTACTTATAAATGCTAGTCACACATACGCATGACTTTGAGCCTGATCTTGTGTTCTCTGCTGTTTTTCTCTGTGTTGATGAGGACCACGGTGTAGTACATGGAATCTTCACTGGTCAAATTATGGATCGTCAAGTCACCTAATGAAAAAAAAAATATTGAAAAGACACTGTCAAGAGAGAAATAAAGTAGCAGCTCCTTTACACTGACAGTCAAGTGACAGATATTTACCTGATGTAATGTTGAGACTGAGTCTCCGTTTAAACTGACTGAGGCGTTCAATGTTTGTGGCCCCCCTCCGATAGGTGGCAATCCATGTGTTGTTGGAGAATATTGACCACTCAATTTTTGAGAGGTTCCACGATGGGTCTGCTCCTGATCTCAAGGTAACATTACCCCTCAGGTAACCAGGCACATCCCTAAAGGGTTCAGCTGCTACCACTGTGAAAACTATTTTTAAAAGACTTCCCATCACCATCCCAGATGTTTCACGTTTTACACAGTAGTAAAAAGAAGATAGTCAACACTCCTTTAAAAACTTTGGTGACTTTGGTGTTTAAAAATAGATGTCAGCGATAACTAACCACTAACATCGGTTTGAGCACCATTAGCTGATATTTTTAACCTCTGATAAAACCGACCATTTAAATTTTTTGTTGACAGAGCAAACAAGACTTTTTAGATGCAACAACTGTGCTTTAAACTAGATGCACACATCATCATGCTAACATGTTGATATTCAGCAGAACATGAATATTAAAACTCAAAACTTCTAGGGTGGAAGTTCACTTTGAAGAGGACAGTTATACTTAATATGAACTATGTCTGTGAAGGAGACTATACTTCCTGTTTCTTTCTTTTTTTTTTTGTAACCTTAACAAACATTACATTTCCCCCTCCGTATGAAATTTAACATTTAATGAAACACATCAGAGACAGAATGACTGACCAGTAATAAAGCTGATTAGAAATATATATATATATATATATGTAAGTATAAGTATAAATAAATCTATATATCTATAAGTTCATTTAGCTTTTTGTTGAACCACCTGTTCGTTAAAGGTTCTGAATGTTTGACACGACAGCTAGTATTTTCAGAAATTTAAAACAGGTCTTACCGTACAGCGATGAAATACTGATCACGATTAGAAATGTCATTTTGACTGAGGCACCATGTGTGAAGCTCGGTGGGTGTAGGGTTATACTTCCTTTTTTTTCTCTTTTTTTTAACCCACCATTTGCTGCGCAAGCGGAGTATCTGATCCTTTAAAGGTTACAGGAATTTTTATGCTTTTGATTGATTTAATATATAGTATAATATATATTAATGCTTCACTAACTTTTTAGCAAATATATTTTTTGTCTCTGTCTTGAGTTTTCACTTCTTTTCTTTTCTTTTTTTTTTAATTCTAAATGAAGTTGGTTTAACATTTATTGGCCTCAATAACAAAAATACTCCATGGTTCTTTTTGCATAAATTCCCCATGGACTTCTGTCAAACCTCATTAAAAACAGAACAGCCAAGTAGTATCAATATGTTTCAGGGTATTTTTTTGTTTGTTTGTTTTATTTGGTGAATTCCATTATTCCAAATTTATTGCTGTGGATACGGGATATTGCGTAAATAGCTAAAAAAAAATACTGGACATTTCTGCACGTCACTGTGACAAGCTTCATAGTTCCCCAACCTTGAGGTCTAACTTCCTGTCCACTAAAAAAAAAAGAAGAAGAAACTCAAGACAACTTATGATTCCCAAAAAGCTTTAGATGTCATCATTTATCAAAAAGTGTCAAAAATCAGAAACAGAAAATAATAGTCTTGTTTTTCATATACAATTGTTAGGAGCTTAGTTTCAGTACAATAAAGTGACAAATGAAAGCAAACAAATTGATTAGAAACAGGACAAATACATGCTTAGAAAACTGTATCAAAATGTACACGTAAACTGCTTGGGACTGCCAACAGTAATCTCTATTTGTAGTGTAAAAAGGACATATTTGAGTGACAAGAGACAAATGTGAGCAGGTGTCAACCCATGTCTGTATTGGGGCCCCTGTTAATCCCCAAAATTCATACAGCAGCGTTTATTACTTCTTCAAACACCCAGAAACCAACTAACACTGTAGAAGTGGAATCCATTAATCTATTTATCAGTTATTTCATCAACAGAAAATCATTCTAGAACTAGTTTGGTAACTGATGAGTTATATTGTTAAAACAAAACCAGAAAAAATTAAAAAACTATTCTGGTTTTCTATACTATTTAATAAAATGAAAATCTGGTGTGTGTGTGTGTGTGTGTGTGTGTGTGTGTGTGCAGTTGCTTTTGTCAACCACACCTAAGACACAGGCCATAATAGCCATTATTGTTTTATACAGTGGGTCAGAGTGTGGACACGCCTGATATTGGACTGTGGGAGACACATCTCTCCTCCATGGCTGAGGTATCCAAGGTCTCGCAGATAAGGAGGTAGAAGGAAAGGGCAAACTTAAAAAATATTGTTTAAGGTGCAGTTGCTGCTGACTACCAGCTAAGTAGAAGAAAGGAAAAGACTTGTGTGATATTAATTTGGTAACAACATGGGATAATGCAGATTTTGGTGAAGCATTGCAGTCAGAGCCCTGATTTTACACAAAGTGTAATTAGCTTTTTGTTTCTCCAAATGGAGCTGTGTGAAGTCTGAAAATTACCCCTCGTAAAGTCACTGGTGTCGGATTTAGTTGGGTCTGTGCAGTTACCAAACATCTGCAAGCTGCTCCTCATCTCTGCTTGAGGCCATGGGGACTTCTGGGGGTCTCATGGGGCAGTTTCCCACTTTGTGGAGTTGGTTATCCAGCCACACTCCATATTTTTTACATTTTACTACATTTATGGGGACCTGCAATTCACATAATGCATTCTGTAACTCCTTATTATTACCTTAACCATCACAACCAAATGCCTAACCCTAACCCGCCCCCCTCTCTCTTTTAAAATCATGCTATTATTACTTTTACTATATTTTATCTTCATTCTCTTTATTAGGTTATAAATTTACTTTTTTTGACATATTAATATTCTAGATTTATTATTTTATTTTACATTTCGTTATTGAAGGAATATGAACCATTATTATAGTTTTTAGAACATATTTGGAAGTATTTTATACTCTCTCCCTAACCTAACCCTAAAACCAAGTCTTAACCCTGAAACAGTCATTTTATGTCCAGCATTTTAGTCCCCACTAAGCTCTTGGCCCCGACAAGTATAGTGGGCTTGCGGCTGTGAGACCTCACAAATATAGTGAAACAAGTCCACACACTCATTTCGCAAAGTATCAGACAATAACTAAAATCAAGCTGCCAAAAAGAAGCACACTAGCTATACCTGGTTTATTGTGCCTGCTTATATTTGCCATGAAACAAACTGTGAAACACATTCGTGGAGGTAGAAGTTCAGAAATGACAAGTGATCCTAATTAAACAGGAAATAATACAATGAAATTCTCCAAAATCAGTCCAGTGTTTTACTTCATACTTCCACTAGAAAGTATGTATATCTACTTTTCAGTACACTGTTTAAATGGAATCGATAAAATGGGGAAGCAGTTCAGGGGAGGTTCATCTCCCTTTGATTCTGTCAGTGAATCCTGTAAATGTACAAAGGAGTGAAAAAAGGAAAGGAAACCGTTTAGTGGAGTGTTTCGCTATGTGTTTAAAGCCTTCAAAGGCCAAATTCACAGCAAAGGAAACGTTCAAGTAAGAAGTAAACTGAGACAGTGTGAACTAAAAATAAGCTTCAACAGTCTGACTTCTGCTAGCTGTCGTGCCAAAAAAAAAAAAAAAAGGTTAGCTGTACAGTTTTCCTGCACATTTGAAGGACTTTACTATTTACCACAGCCTGTTGATAATATGAGTATGGGGGGGCAAAATCCAATCTCTAGACAAATGAGGCTATTTAATTTTTAGCCAAGGGATACTCTCAACAGAATTCATTACATTTGTTATGAAATAGTAGCCAAAGACAGACACCTTTTTTAGTATAATGGGAAGTGGAAGTCAGTCAGCAGTGCATTATCACAAGTTAACAGTCAGCACTTTGAGGAAAGAGTATTGTTTTAGTGTTCTTCAGTAGAAACAAAAGAGGAACCAAAAGCTGTAGTAGTGATGTAGTTATGATAATTATCTATGTCCACTATGTTAAATGTCATGCAAATCAACAAATACAAATCATTGCTGTAGCAACGTATAAAAAAATAAAAATACCAGGGCAGTAAGATTAGTATCTCTGATTCACCATCATCCTTTGTCCCATACATAACTTCCTCCTACACAGACGTCTCTGACTGCAGCTTCATGACAAACTTGTGACTTTTGGGGTCAATAAACTCTTCGCCCAGGCGCAGGAAGGGTAGTGCCGTCGCCGTGATGACCAGGGAGAAGTCCAAGCGTTTCAAGGTGAAGACCTGACCTTGACGCAGAGAGGCCGTCACTGGCTCCTCACTCACAAGTGTCCACTGGCGCCCCCTACCACTGTTGTCCAGGTAATGGAGAGTGGGACCTGGGCTGAGATAACGCTCAAGGAAAGCCTTTAAAAAGACAACAAAGCACTCTATCAATTTATTAAATAAATGAATTACATTTTCAAAAATAGAAACCAGCCTCCCCCTACCTTGGGGGTCATGTTGTGTGTGATGCAGAACTGCAGGTGGTTGATGATGCTCTCCATGCTGTGGTAGGACTGCTGCCTGGTAGCCCGGAGGTACTTCTGCATTGCCCGTGCCATGGGAGCAAAGATGGCCTGAGCTGCCTCCCTGGGGTCCATCACCTCCCGCGGGTGTTTGGGTGAGGATGTGGTCACTTCCTCTTCTTGGTAACGCTTGATATGGGTGAAGGCTTCTTCTACTGCCACCACCAGTCTGGGAAGAGACATTACAGTATGAATGAGACACCAACCTGGGTTTAAACCTGCTCTAATCAATCATTTAAAGCACCTCTATAAGCTTTTTTTTTTACCCTCTGCAGCTTTACTGTTTTGGTTCGCTCTCTATATAATTTCCAACATCAGCAAGCAGCTGGTTTCAGTGGACTAGCTCTGATAAACTTTTATGTAGCTTCAGCTGAATGTTTGTGAGGATAATCAAAAGTATTGCTTTACTTCCATTCAATATCCTGTTAGCGTGCCCTGCACTTTTGTGGCTTGAAAGGTAAAAAAGGCTAAGTACTTGAAAACGCGGGTAATATATCACTGAGTACATTATCATATATGTTGACCTGTATAACAAAGCAAACTAAAATCAAGTTACTGCAGCTTTAAAAAAATCTTTTACTTTGACATGGCTTGGCTTTGACATGTTTAACTGGCAACATTAAAGCCATATTATTAACATTTAATAATTAGTTGCACATCGGTTGTTTTTCTCCCTTACACATTTGGCATTGTGCATATATGTGTTTGTGTGGATATGTCTTCACCTGGCCTTGCGTTTGCGGACCCTCCGCTCCACCTCCGCCTCCTCATAGTAGTACTCGTTGTGTGAGTTGTCTCTTCTCCGAGCGGTGGCTGCGATCATGGCTCTGGACTGACCCGTGGAGTTATTAGTGCTGCTTTCTATTGACAGAAGAACTGGAAGTTAAAGATCCATCTATTTAAGTGTCCAATGTCCTTAGTATTTTGTAGTATATTTGCACCAATCTGCTGATTTTCTAGAAGGTGAATATGTTTATTTAAGCCCTTAACTTAACCAATTCATTTGTTTTCTTTCAATTGCATTGAGTGATGTGTTCAGGAAGGCTGCCTTTTATATACCATACTGCATATTACAGACTCCCCTGTATCATTAATCCATGCACGTCTGGTAAATTTTAAATAGGTGAGGGATAAAAAACTACACATGTAATTGTTTTACCTTCTCCTAGATTATAGACCTTGAAGGCAGACATCTTCTTAGTCAGGATAGACTTTGGCAAGTTAAGCAGGGCCGGGTTATAGACTGGGAAGTCACTGTAGTACTGGTCCAGAACCCAAACTGCTGCCCGCTGAATACTGCGTTATGGAAAAAAGAAAAAGAAAAATTAAGTTCCTTTGTGAACTCAATGAACTGTTTCAAAAGGGTTAAAATCAGCCTTGAGAATATGTCAGCTTCAGGCTCACCAACATGCACATAAAGGAAGTGGTTACCTAGCAATGTCACTGAATGTGGGCTGCAAGAACAAAGGTGAAGCATTTTGAGAATGTAAAGCACAACGCCATGCAAGTGAAACACAGATGAATTACGTAGGTATTTATAATAAAAGCACAAACAACCATCTCCATCTCTATGTAAAACGCCTCCTCACATTGCACCAAAATATATTTGCAGCTTTACACTAGAGCCCAGAGTTGCGGTTAATGTGTTAGGCTACATTCAGCCAACAATATGTCAAATGCTACAGTCCCCAGCCAACATCAAAGTGTTTTGGTAGTTTTTTAGTAAATGTGGACACTTTGGTAGCCCACTTCACTAGGATAAATGAAGCCATATATATTTGTCACCATAGTAGAGGTTAAGGTGGATATTTCAGTTAGAAATGAAAATCGCAAAAATTAAAATAATCCTGATTTTCCACAAAAACTAACCTGAGATGTCCCACATTGTAGAGGTGGCTGGCTCCATCTGTGGTCCTAACCACCTTCAGACAGAAAGCAGGTTGCAAGTGTCTGACTTCCAGCAGCACCAGGGCCAGGTACTGTATGAACAGCAGCGCATCCACCAGAGATGCTGCGTATCCCACAATTCCCCTGTAATCCGTCTCTCTGGGTTCCAGCACCCGCACCCCATAGAAGAGCCAATAGGACGCCACAAAGAGAAAGACCAGTGCCAGCAGCAGACAGCGGAAGATGAAGAAGCGTGGCAGGGTGGCTCTGGGTGGCCGGAGGAACAACGCCCAGGTGGAGATGAGGAGGATCAGGAGCTTAAAGGCCAGAGAAATGTAAAGGCCCTCGCATGGCGTGCCGCAAGGGTCCAGTGTGTCCCGCCACAGCAGCTGTGGGAGGACCAAGAAGGCCAGAGGAGTGACCAGAGCAAAGAGCCCTAGAATGGCGCCCACTGCTAAACCTAAGTAACGGCGACACTCCAGAGGCGAGGAATCCTCCAGGTCCTTAGAGATCCGTGTCAGGTCCTCATTGGAGATGCTGTCCACAGAGGTGCCGGTGACCACTGTGGTGGTCTCGCCCCAGTTGTCATCCTGAGGAGAGAGGAGGTCAGAGAGGTGAGTGTTGGTGATAGTAGCCCCATCCTGAACATCTTCATTGAAATGAGTAACATTAAACTCGGACCCTGTCGTCTCCTCTGGTGGACTCAGCATCCAGCAGCGGCTCTCCAGGAGCCTGGATGGTCACTGATTTGTCTCCACGGATGCTGCTGTCGCGACTCTTTGATCGATGCCTGTCCCTCCTCTCTCTGGAGACATTGAAAAAGAAAAAGACTACAAGTCAAGGATTCATTCTCCATGGATTCACAATAATTATTTCATGCTTCCTGTCCTGGCAGGTTATATATATAATCCTCTATTCATTGATATAATTTTTCAAGGTAAAACTGGTAATCTAAAACAAACCATGATGAACATAACAAGAAATTAAAAAGGATAATGATATTTTATTGTTTATTTATAAGTTATTTTATAAGTTATCTTAAATAATTTATTTGAGCATTTACAGCAACTATGTATCACTTTATGTGTGATTATAGCGTATATTAGATATTACTACTGGGTGCAGTGTTATCATCTATGGTTACAACAAACAGTAACAGTAACTCATAACTCTACAGATTTTAATCATCAATCATCAGAAAATAGTGAAATGTGCCCATTATCTGTTAGATCTCCAGGGCGTTTCCTTTAACTGTGTTGTTTTGTCATATTCAGTTCACTATCACATGTGACAAAGAAAAATGGCAAAACCATGTGAGAAACTAAAACTTTACATAAAACACATTATGTGTATCCATGAGGTCTAACTAAACTATCAAGTGTATTTTTTTTACATCCAGTTTTATCTTCTCAAGGGTATATATTTGTTTTATGAAATTGAATTTGCTAACTGTAACTAACTGGAAAGATAGTTTGGCATCATTTTTGTTATTAAAAAAAAAAAGATTAAATGCTTGGGTGTTTTTAGTATTATATTATTTTTTGGCAGAGCTGCCTAATGTCTGGTTTTCTCTGTCCTCTGTGATGTTACATCTTTTTCTCAACAATATGAGGATGTATGAGCTTAGCTTGGGTGAAACTATTACTACTAAATTTGAATTTTTTCAGCAGTGAAATCTGCGGTCCTTTACCTGTGTTTGCGGGAGCTTCTCGAGTGGGACGACTTAAAGGAGTAGCCCGAGTACACTGACTCGTTGTCCATGTCGGAGGCTGGCGGCGGGCGGGGTTTCTGAGCCCCTCCTACCCCTGAGCCGCCGCCCTTCTCCCACACCACGCCCAGCTGGTTCTTGCGGTTGCTGATGGACTTGGAGGAGAGTGCCAGAGGGAGGCGCAGCAAGTCCACTTTACTCCTGAGGGAATCTATCTTGGAGGCCTGGGAAATAATTGGAGAGGACGAGGCAAAGACAGCGAAGGAGTGGGGACAAAAGAGGGGAGGAGCAGAAGGGAGGGAGAAGAGACAGAGAGAAAGGCAAAAGATAATTTGTCATATCAGGCAGGAGTTAAAGCGTCTCAGAGGGAAACAAGCAACAGCAACAAGAAAAGAGACAAGCATTGTTAAAACACAGGCACTGCGAGGTGTGTGAATGCGTCTGTGTGTGTGCTTCCAAACACATAGGACATAGCTGAGCCCATTCTTCTGCTTTGGGGGAGTTTTTATGAGCAAACTCAAGTGATCTGGCCCTGGGTGCGTTCTCAGCCAATAAAGGGCAATTACGCCACCTTCTATTCTGGGCTGCAGGTCTCTAGTGTGGAGGACACGCAGGAGTGGAGGCAGAACATCAGCAGCTAACAAATGTTCCAGTTTTATACAAGAATTACTCAAGCAAAGCTGAAATGATGTTCCTTTCTTCAACCATGGAGAACACGCACTGAATAAAAAGATAAAAGAAAAAACATTTTTCCTATGCGAGCTTGATTTTAGCTTCTGTGCCACAATTTTAGCTCTGTGTGTGTGTGTGTGTGTGTGTGTGTGTGTGTGTGTTTTGGCTTCATGTGTGATACATACTTGCCGCATTCCCCAACTGTCCCCTGTGGTCTCCAAGGGCAACAGAGCTTAGCTACTACAATGGGGATGAATGGGAGGCTATGGGTGAGAAAAGACAGGGGGGGGGTTGTTTCTGTGGCAACCTGAACATCAACTCACTCCCCCCCACTCTCTCTTCTCCTTATCCCTCAACTCAACACCTCAGAGGATAGAAAGAGACACTAATCACTTACCAAGCTACGATTCTAGTTTCATTTTGGGGCCATTTCTGGCTTTGTCTTCAAGGTTATAATCTGTTTGTGTCCTACAGTTTAAATTTGAGTTGTCATCTGGACAGAACACACTTTTTTTTTTTTTTTGTTTGTTTATTTTTTTTGGGGGGGGGGGTACTTTCCGGATTGGCAGCAGAACAAGCAGATTAATCTAATAACAAATCTCCACACGCTCTCTATTTGTACCATGACCTCCTGCATCCATCTTCTACATTAGAGTCTCCAGATTTCAGTAACGGCTTTCATGTGATCCACATGTGGACTCCTCACCGGGAACGTCTTCAAGTGGATACATATAAGGCTGTGCTCGCAATGCACAGCGATTTTAAGCCTGTTGTATTAAACATGTTTTCATATATGTGTAAAAAAAGATTAGAGAGACTGCAAACAACAGCAGTCGCCTGTGTGCTTCACAGGTTGTAGCTTTATAGGAAAGAGATAAGGAGAAAGCCACTCATCATCTTGGCTACAGTTTGGCAGAAGAAACACGGGAGAATCTGAAGTCAGCTAAAAGAAAACTCTGTGGTCAAATGACATGTCCTGAACATACCATCCCCACTTGTGGGAGTAGAGGAGAAAATGAATGCAGCTAAATACAGAGCAATCCTGATGCAGTCTGCAACAAACCTGCCACTTGGGAGAGGATTTGTTTTCCAACTGAGCCCAAGTATAAAAGCAAAGCTACACAAGAACAGCTTAACAACATCCCAGAGTCAGAGTCCACGCGGCAGTATGATTGAGATTGTGTGGATGGATGTGGAAAAGGCATAAAAAAACAATTCTTGTCATAAATACTGGGGAGGAGAAAACAACTAATTCTTAAAAAAGTTGGGTCATTGCCCAGTGCGGGTTAAAAATGGAAATCACATGACCTAAGACCTCATATCCTCTAACGACAAGAGAAATTATCTTCAGGTCTCTGCTGTAGCAGTGTTAACATGCTACCTGTCACTTCAGGAAACTGACTCTCAATCAGTCATATCCAGTCAAAGAACCCTTAACATGGACCTAGAACATGGATTTAGAAATGCTACTAATACTAAAAAGAGCTGTTTTTGTTTTTTTTTTGCCTCAGCATAAAGGTTAAGAAAGGTCACTGGATCCTGTGACCATTAGCATGCAAATCCCATAATCATATATTTAAAAATCAAATCAAGTCAGCCACCCCTGCATGCACACTGTAATTTTTGGAGATGGTTATGGCTGTGGATGAATGTGAAGTTGTAATGTCCCAGTCCCTCTGAACAACATGTCAGAGTGCACAATACCAGAGCTTTCAGCGGTTATACCATATTCTGCTCCGGCCCAGTCGATGCCATCGATCGCACTGATGAGCCTCTCCCACTGTAATCAATCCACAGCTGATTGATTTATACAGTATCACGTTCACGTTCAGCATCATCTGGGCTGTGAGACTCCATGAGCATGCAGTGTGCAACGGGATGCCCAAGACATCAACTGAACAACAAAATGATAAAAAATTGGGCCTTAGCAACCAAGACTAAACTTTTCCTTGTATTAGCACTAATGTGAGTCTCTGCTGATGCTGTGAGACAATCCACTTCACTATGACCCTGAAAGAAAGTGAATTGGTTAAATGTTTTCTTATTACTTCTTTATGGTTCATATGGGTGGTTCTCGGGCTGCCTGTGTGGCTCCCAGGGGCCTCCAGGCCTCAGGGTGGCAGTGGGCCAGCGAGGCGTGGCTGCCGTCTCCTCACAGGAGCGACCCAAGAGAAGGCTTTCAGGCCTTTACATTACAAACACAGTTAATAAAGGTCAGAGGAACCGGTCACCACAGCGAGTTCACACCGTGGAGGCATATAGCGACAAAGCAGAACACACCCAGGGTGAGAAGTGCTGCCGCTGTGAGCAACAGACTGGCGACTACACGGCCAACACAAACACGCATGTGACCGCAGTTAGAGAAAAGAATCCCCAAACCGCTCCATTTGGCACAGCGCGCGTAAAGGCGCAACATGGAGAAAGTGCACGTAAAACGTGAACGAGCTCCAAGTAGCTGTTTACACTGGTAGTGAAATTCCGCTTTAGTGGATCAGACATCAGTACTGTGACCTGCCAGCTCATCAGTCCTGACACACGAGTGGCTGTGGACAAATACAAAATAAAAATGTAGCCTGTTTGTAAAAGAAAAAAAAAAAAGTGGACTGAAATTTATATATTTCAAAAATCCTTGACAGTTCGTAGCCAACAATAACTAATAATTCCTGTTTACATATTAACAACACATTTCAGTCATCTTGCCTGCAGGGGTCTTACCTTTATACCCAGAGGGAAAAGGCTGCAGCACAAAGAGCGCAGCAGCAGCTAATCGGAGCCGTGCGTCTCCAACAAAAGTGCCTCCAAATCCCCGAGATTCACTTCCCCCGGGCCTCGTCCGTGCGCACTTTTCGACGCTCATTTACGATCCGAGCGCAACTCGAGTCTTCTTCGTGGACGCGGCCGGTTTCTGTCGGTGTCTCTTTTCCGTCTGGAAACCGCAGCTCGAGTCGAAGCGCCGGAGCCGCACAAAGGGCAGCGACACGCACCTCATCCCGGCTCCGCATCTGCTGCGAGGCAGCGAAACCCCGCTGAGCGCGAGGGGGGTGTGCGAGCATCCAACGGTCAAGTTAGATGGAGGACACACGGTGCTTCTGGTAGTGATTTTCAAAATAAAACCGGAAGACAAACACGAGCACACCTTCACACGGTGAACGCAAACGTCACGTCAGATTTGTTTGTTTTTCTCTCAATTTATATGATAATAATCCAATATGATTTTTGGATTATTATCCGAAGTGCTGGATGAATATTGGATGATGTGGCTAAACCTATGAATAAGTAATGTAACATCAGACGGATGAACATAGACAGTTTTGTTCACTTGCTACACATTGAAATGTTCAATTGTGAACATTTTGACATTTTCTCTCGTTCTATGTAAGAAAATGGGCCTTTACGGTTTTACATTGGGGACTGTGTTCCTAGTGGTTATACAGTCAACTCTATTACACTATTTAAATAATACCTCCAGAAAAACTGCAGCATGATTCAATAACAAATAGCAAAAATTTACAATCAACTGAAAAAAAAAACAGCAAGTGATGCACCTACATTTACTTGTGCAGCGATTATCATATGTAAATGCTGGTGTACAAAAATTAAGCGAGATAAATGAAGATTATTATTTCATATCATATTCAATTTAGATTAATCCAGGCATTTTATGATTTTGTCATTAAATGTAATGTATAATTTGATTGTGCAAATGACATTAAATTTAGACCAACCTAGTGGTGAAGTCGTCGGAGCCACGTGGGAATAAAATCCTAGAGACTTGCTGCATGTCATTCTGTCCTTCACCAATAATTAAATAAATGTATTAAAAAATGAAAAAAGATCAAATTAATTGATAGAGGTTGTGGGTATTGTTGAGGCACAAACATAATGGTGACAGTTATCCCCAAATTGAAATATGCAAGACTCACAATCAACAATTTTTTCTTTATCCAGTTTCTTTTAATCTCACAAAACACAGGAATCTTAAACACGAGCTCCTTTTTCCTTCTGTGCAGCTAACAATCTCACCAATTTTAAAAACAAGGGGAAAAAAAATAATTTATACATCCTTTTTTTTTAAATCATATCTACAAAAATAAAATCAAATGCAAGGACTAGGTCTTTACAGAAAAAAATTAACATATATAAAACAAGTGGGTCTGATTTCTCTATATTACATGAGTGAACACAATTTTTTTTTTTTTTTTTTTTTTTTAAAAGACAGAATAAAGACAATGAGATGAAAGTTAAAGATTTGTGAATGCATACAGTAGTTTGCACTGTGCAGGGAAGTTTTGTTTTTGTGCAATATTATTAAAAGAAAAAGGAATCAATTATAGCTTCTTTACTGCCGGTTAGGGCCAGAACGCTGATGCCAATGTATGATATAAATGTAAAAAAGAATTGAAGATACAAAGGAACTGAAGTGTGGAGGTAGAAACTTGGGATGAAAAATGCTGTAGTTAGAGGTGTGTGGAAAGACAAGGAGATGCACAGAAAGATTTTTAGAGAAGAAGAAAAGATTGGAATTTGGATTCAACCACCTCAGACCAAGTGATTCATTTCTTATGTGAAACTATGGTCAAAAACTAACATTGCATGTGATGACATGGAAGAATATTGATATTAAGGAATCTTTTTTTTTTCTTTTCATTGACAAAACTTCAGTTTCCTGGTCTGAGATGCTTGAAAGACAGCAGCCAAAATCCGAGGAAAGAACTGCTCCCTACACCGCCTCTGAAAAGATATTTCACTTTGGTAGAACATTTTTATATTTCAGCACAAATTCCTCTGCGAGCTCGTACAGGGTCAGCTGTGAAAATCAGCTGTCCTGGCATCAGTAGCACTGTTGTTGGTTTTTTCCTATTCTATTTTTTATTTATTTTTATTTTTTTAAAACACCTGTACATATGTGGAAGTCAAACCTCTTCATCAACTTCTCCTGTGCTGGCTACAGAGTGAAAACTTCCTCCAGGCAGTGAAACATCATTTTAGTAGTAGACTCACAGGCTGATAGTGTATTGTCAGAGCTGATGCTGGTACAGGGGCTGGGTAACTCACTAAAGCACTCATCAATTAGTATTTGAAACCAGCTCAAATAAAATTCAGTCCAGTGTGATTCTGCCCAGCTCAGTAAACACACATATTCTGTCTAGTGTGTATTTAGATCCATATAAATGGACATTGGAAAAAAAAAAAAAAGAGAGAAAAGCACTTGGTTAAGTGTCAGTTTTTGCTGGTTATGCACGCCTCAACCAAGGCGTACACAAAACATTTCTAAAGGTCAAGGACAATAAACTCCGACATATGACCCTACAGTTTAAGGAATAGTTCAACTTTTTTTTCCCGCTCATGCCAAGAGTTAGCTGGGGCGTTCAATACTGTGTATTAAGTACAGAGCTGGACCCAGCAGTGTGTTAGCTTTGCTTTTCATTAACACTGGAAACAGCTCGCCTGCATCAAAATCCATCGACAACAAGAAAAACAAGATTTAACAAGTTATTTTGTGAGCTTAGAGGCCAGCTAGCCCTCTCCTTTCGCTTCCAGTGTTTATGCTTAGCTAAGCTAACCAGCTGCTGGCTGCTGCTTAGTTTTTCTCATTCAGATACCAGAATGGTATTCATCTTCTTCATCTTCTAAGATAGCAGTAGCGAGTACTGAGCCATTTCTTTAAATTCATTTTTGCTTCATCTAGCTGTGCGTGTGCTTGATTTTGTAAAATTAAATTTTTTACAAAGCTTTTCTTGTCTTTGAATAAATGTCAGTTGTTCTGTTCAGGGAGGTCTCACATTGGAAAGCTACTTGGTCAAGAGTCTTTGGAAATGGACTATAGGGCTATAAACACTGTATGAAGTGACCATTGGCTGGGATAAGAGTTGAAGATGCTGGTTCACATTATTTTCTGTGATATTTGCACACACAATACACTGGAGAGGATGCACAGACAAATCTTGTAGTGTAGACAGGCAATGTTAGCGGCAATATTTGGCAGCAATGTAAATGTGTAAAAAACTGAAAATTCAAGTTTCTAAGTTTAAATCTGTAGTTGTCTTGTTTGCTCACACTTGTGGTTAACATTGCCCGTTTTAAATCTGAACATCCAGAATCTCACAAACTTTTATCCTTTACAACCTGACATGTTCACGACAGCTGTGTGAACCCGAGAGCTTGTTAAATGAATCGCTGAGATTCCTGCACGCCCACGAAGCAGCGCCGAGAGAGAGAGAGAGAGAGAGAAAAAAAAAAAAAAAACCCCGCCAGCATCTCAGTAGTAAACAGCGCAGTAGTGTTTTCAGAACGTAAAAATGAACAATTGATAAGAAACATGTAATGATCAATATGTTGCATTGGTGGACAACCATCTTGTAACTTAAAAAAAAAAAAAAAGCTTAAGGATATGATAGCATGCCTGCAACGGTTTCCATAGATAACTACTTTTTCTCCCACATCTGAGATGAATAATAAAGTTAAATGATGCTTGTGTGTTTGTGATATTGGTTTCCTTACCCAGTGCAAATAACCTGAATTATATAGACACAGTCCTTCGGCCGTAGTGGCAGGTGAACTCAGTGTATAGCAACCAGTGGAAGGGGGCGAGGGGACCCCCAGAGGCGGACATTGCTTATGTGTCAGCCCCTAAATGAAGCCCAAGACGTCCAGTCCCAGATCTGTCCACTGTAGAGGATGTACATGACAGAGGGATGCATTGTGGGTAAAGTGCTGGGGTGATCAGTCCCTCAGATTTTTCCTTAAATTAACATTTCAACACTTTTCTGCTCCGTTCCTTCAACCAGCTCAAAAGAAAGACCTACAACTCTCCTTCACAAATATCCAACTTGGTCAATTTTCCACTTTCAGCTCCTCCAACCTTTCCTTTTCTCCTCACTAGTCAACTTGTCTTCTGTCTTTTTTGTTCTTTTACACTTTTTCCTTACTTGCCCTGGACTCCTCCTTGTGCTCTGGTAGAAGTCAGAAGCTGCGTTGACCTCAGAAATCCTGACGAGTCCGACCAGCTTCTCGGTATCCCAGAAAAACAAAAACAGCTACAGTCCTTAGGTTCTGTTCCACTGGTCGGTGCATGCAGGGACGTGGGGCAAGGGGAGGTGTGGGCTAGGGTGCCCGAGTCTGACAATGGGTAAATATGGGTGTGTTCATACTAAATCCACTCGAGTGAGACATCAGAATCCAGTTGACTGAATCTTGGGTTCTGCTAGACTTCCCTCTTTGTCTGGATGGATTCAAGGGAAAGAAAAAAGATTTCAGTATGCAAGATAATGGAATCTGCATTCTCAGCCATGACTGCAAATATAAATTCTGTTCCCACTCACTGTCTCCTGAGCCGCGATCCAGAGATGGCGTCCTGGAGACAGTTGCTGAGTGACACTTTTGGTCGCTTGACTCCTGATTGACAGGGGGCTCTGTGAGGGTTTTCAAAAGCTTGTGATGAGCCGTCTCTATTTCCTGTAGTGGGGTATAGATGCAGAAAAGCCAGATTTTAAAAGTGAGTAGAGCATCAATGATAAATATGCTACCTGGTGAGAGGTGAAAAATTACTCTTCACAAGCGACAAACTACTGGTAACTTCATCCTGCTGCTTAGTTTGGCCCAGTCAATGACTTTGTTGCTTATTTTGGGGAGTAATAATATTGTCCTGAATTAAACATCAACATCATTCCCAGAAAAAAAAAAAAAACAATCTTAAATTCAGGCCAATATTACATCCTTTTTATAGGGGTAGGAAAAACCCTGTACACCGATATGACATTTAGAAAGAGAAAGTCAGAGAGGGAGAGAGGGAGAGGGGGAGGGGGCGAGAGTGAGTGTTATAGCAAGTGACAATGGTGGTGTTTAACCTTTGTATGTGTGAGATTGGGGGCGAGTTCATGTACACAGACAGATAATCAGCCCACCTTAAGATGGCGCAACTTGCTCATCAACCCCTCAATTGTGTGGAAAATCTCATCCACATTTTTGATCACATGACTCTGGTGCCCAGCCTGTGGTTGACCCGTTTCATCTTCCTGTTCCAGTTGCATAGCAGCAGATTGGTTGGACTCTGGATTGCAGGCTGGCGAGTCCTCCTCCGGTTGTGTCTGTGGTGACTGCATTTCCTCTGGAGGCTGAGGGAAGTGGCTGGTGGTTGGGGTAGGAGGATCATTGAAGTCATCAGTGACGCTCTCTCCCTGCTCTGTTGGCATTACCAAGTAGAAAGTGTTCCCTAAAGCACAAAGATGTGATAACACAATGTGTGTTGGTGAGTGATTTAATATAAAAACACAAATTACATTATACAAAAATACAGCTCTTGACTAAATTGGTCCTCATTACCCTGCGTAGTGGACTCGCCTCTCGGCTTGGATGATTGGTCGAGGGGGAGGGTGACATCAGTGATGCCATCAGGGACAGAGGAAGAAGAAGGACCCGCAACCACAGCTATGCACAGAGGACAGATGTGTGACAAAGAAAAGAATGTGTGGTAGTGAAATGAAAGAAGAGTGTGAAGATGTGAGAGGGTAAATAGGAGTCAGTGTTGTGTTGTGTAGGGCAAACACAGGAAATAGAGAAGATAAGGTGTGTAAGAAAAAAAAAATGATTCAAAGAGTGCAAAGAAACATGCAAAAGAACAAAGTCACCGAAGATGCTCAAATTTGATCCAAAAACAGACAGAAAGCACAGTCAGCTGAATTCACCATTTGTTCAATCATCACCAAACAGTGTTTATGATTGATAATTGCAATATATTTTATAATGATCTGAGAATTTAATGAACTCAGAGTGATTGGCCAACAAGAAGGAGGAGGAATGGAAGATGATCTACTGTTACCTTTTCTTACAACCTGAACGCTGGGTTGTTCAGCATCTGAGGGCAGAACCTCTTCAGGTTCAGCCTCCCAGTCGTTGGTGCTGAAGTTGAGGACAGTCTCCAAAGACTCTGGCCGCTGTCTTTCAGAGAACGAGCTGCTCTCATTGGCTGTCTCGTTGGTGGGTGTGTCATCTGAGTCATGGCTCCAGCCGTCCTCTTCCAGGTCTTGTGATAAAAGGCGTCGTAGTGTTTCAACTGTAAAAAGGTGTGGGGAAAAAAAAAACAAAAACAACAAACAAACACTGGTGATTTTAAAGTTTTGTAGTGATTGATAGCTGATTCCTAAGGTGTTTGCCTTTCTTCTCACCGTCTTGTAAAGCTGCCTCCGCCACGCCAACTGCTTGTCTTTCGCCACAGATGAAAGCTCCTGATTGGTCCACAGGTGTGCTGTCAGAGAGCACAATATTGTTGCTGGAGGAATGAGTCTCCATGGAATCGGACTGCTCCGTCATTGAGTTGTCTGGAAGATATAAAGCAGTTGGAGATCCTTCAAACGTGTTGTTAGGTGACAGACATTTTACATACAGGAGCTAAATCATTAAAATGCTGTTATTACCTGCATCAACATTGCTGCCAGTTGAGACTGGTGACGCACTGCGTATGCTGGGGGAACTATAGAAAATACACACAAACACAACACAAACTAAGAAAATGACTTTATCAGTTTGTCTAAATTTCTGTGAGGATGAAAAGTATAAAAAAAAGATACAGTGAATAGAACAACACACAATATTTATTTAAAGTAATTTAATTGAACTCCTTGTAAAAGATGCCTAATCCACTTTTTATTAATTACTCATGGACAGCAGATTAACTCACGGTATAGGCATGGATCCATGATTGATCAGCGGTGATGAGCCATCAGCTGATGAGACGGTCTTTTCAAGTAAATCTTTCCAACTGTAAAACAAAAATCTAGTCAACACATATTGCAAATGTGCAGCAATGTGAAGTATATGTTCCGGTGGTAAACATTGATTATAGAAAACAGCTCACATGTTTTTCTCTGATGATGTCCCAGCGACAAGCTCGTAGATCTGCCTCTCTGTGGTGCTGATGATGTAGAGGGCTTTGTTGTCTGGAGAGAAACCACCGAGATGTGAACATTTGATCACATACACAAACAAGTGGTTAATGCCATGTTACACAAGTTGACAGAAATGCTCTCAAAACCTCTCTCTAAAAGGCATGGCTGTACCTGTTGCTACTGAGCGGACCAGCAGTGAGTCCAGCTTCACCAGAGGGCTGAAGGAGGTCTTGCTGTCCCCGCTGCCTCCTCCACCTCCACCTAGCCAGCGGGATGGATATCTCAGCTGCAGCCGGTCATCTGGGCCCCTCTGAAGAAGGACCAGGCAATCTGACAGCAGCAGCGCTTGGATCTCTGACGGAGGAATACAGAGAGGTGTAGTTAGAGGGTATGAAACCAACCTGACGAGTTAGTACGTGTCAGACAGACACTGACAGATACTGACCTATCTGCTTATCTTTGCTCACTTTCCAGATGAGAGGACCTTCATGGATCATTCTCTTTGTGGTGAGGTCCAGACCCTGAGAGAAGAAAAAGGGAAAGGAAACAAATTTTCATTAAAAAAAAGAAAGGATTGTTGGCAGCCTTCATTACAATATGAACACTGTGACCAAGAAAAAAGACAACTAAACTATTCAATCACCTTGAATTGAGGGGCAGCATCCAGCCTACGTTGGTATTGGCTGAGGCGTTGCCGGTGTTCTGTTTCCCTGACGACCTCATTGACAGCCTGCAGTATCCCTCGGCAACAAGCCTGGGCTCGCTGGAGTGAGGGGAGGTCGGATGAACCAGCTAAAACAGAAATAAATTAACATGTTTCGAGAATTGCTTGCCAGAAACTTGAGGTGCACAACCGGCAACATCAAGCAAACCCGCCTCACCCTCTGTGTGTTTAATGATGTTGTCCAGTAGCAGCGGGTACTTGGTGAGTCTCTGCATCTCTGACACCAGCAGGTCTTTAAGCTGCAGCCTCCGACAGTGAGGACTCGCCTCACACTCCTGAATAAAAGTCAAGGAAGTCAACATGTTAAAAACAAATCAAACTGGCAAGTATGAATGAAAGTACTGCTAAGAACCTGCAGTCTTTAGTGATGTGCTCACTGTTTGAAGCCACAAAAGGCACAAGGCGCATGCGAGTGTAGGTTATATAGTTAAGTATGTTTGAAGGTGAAGGTGTGTGTGTGGGCGTGTGTGTACCTGGATGATGTGAGCAAAGCGTGGATCTTTACGCTGTTTGTTCTTGATGAGCTCCAGAGCCTGAGAATGCTGACTGCACAGCTGTGACGCCTGCTCCAGAAACTCATCTCCAGCAGCGCCTTCAAACTACAAAACACACACCACTCTAAACATAGTAAACACAGTATACTTTTTCACATTATTGTACAACTGCATTCGACTATCAATCTCACCCTGGCCAGCATCACGTCCCCGATGTCCTGAACAATGGAAGTTTCCCTTCGCTTCTTCATCGCCTCGCACAGACTTGCTGCAAAGACGTGATACAAAAACATTAAGGTGGCGCTAAAAATAAGCTTAATCTTAATGGCAAGTAAATATTTCCTCTGCTAACATCAGCCTGAATTGGATGTTTCTTATACTATTAGGACACAAACACAAACTTAATGTTGTGATACAAGAAAAAAAAAAAAATTTCCTAGTCAAGTAGGATCATAATGTGACACCATGTGCCTCCTTTGTTCAAACTCAGGGCCCAGAACACATATTGACACAGTGGAGTGAGATTAAACATAAAAGTTATGACCTTTGCATTGTATTTGCTTCACTTATTATTATTTACCTAGCAAGATATATGCCTGTAGACACGCCCACTCCAAGTACAACTTATTCTGTTACGTAACAGAAACACTCGTAGAAAAAAAAAAAAGCAGTGACCCTGTATGTAATTGTTTTTGTTTTTTTACTCTGAAATACTCAGTTTCTATTCATTTCTATACTGCAGAGACTTTCAGACTTACCAGACCTGCATCTAAAACTCCCTGTCACACGGACACAGATATAAGGACTGACCGTGGAATTCGTAGACCTGGTACAGGTTGGGGAAGATGCAGACAAGCTCGTCAGGGTTCAGCACAGACCTCATCTTCTGGAAAAAGACCTGGTGCAGTACACGCAAAGTCCGCAGGTGGGACGCCTCGGTGGTGAACAGCTCTGAAGCAGAGAAAATTAGGAATGCAATCTCCAGCAACATTTTAAAATAGGCTTTTCTTTATCATCAAAACTATTATTTCTATGAGCTTGAATGATTACTATAATCACTGAAATGTGAAAGTGTGAATTTAACTCGTACCATATATAACAGCCTGTCTTTCCACCTCCCTCGAGCTAAGTGTGGAGAGGAGCTGAGGAGGCACAGTGTCCTGCCAGTTCTGACCGTCACACACCTCCTCCTCCAGTGCCACAGTGTCCGGTAGCAGGGCCAATGGTGAGTCCATACTCCTATACAATCACACACATGCAGACACACAATTAGAGGGGATGGACCCGAAGAGATGAACGCATATGGATGCAGTGATAAACAGAGAAACATGTCCAGGACGATAATATATCGACCTGCAACTTCTAATCTGGCTTTAAATGTGACATTTCTGTCTTGTGAATTTAAACTTCAAGAGTTTTGCATGTAGGAAAGAGGTCAGATTATTTTAATTTCCTCACAGACAATTAGTTAATCATTGATCATCAATCATCTAAGGGGCAACATGTAAACTCACCTGCGTCTAGACCGGGGGGTGTATGGGGGTGTAGGGTTCTCTAGTGACCTGAGTTTGAGAGAGAGAGTGGAGAGAGATGGCATGAGCTGAATACCTACACTTCCAGAAGTAATGTTGGGGTGTGCCTGGGATGGACATCCTTTACTAAGGGGGTAAATCCTATCAAGTCCTCAAAGTATCTGACTATAATCAGGAATTAGAAAAATCTGTGTGCAAATGTTAGCAACACTGTCAGGACTCCATAAAAACTGCGTAGTTCAGTGAATTATTACCGTGCAGAGCTGCTGGATGCAGATGATGAGGCGCTGTGCTGCAGCGGCCTGAGGCCGGGCCCCTCCCTCTCCTCCCCACAGTCCTCCATGTCCACATCACTACGGGAGCGGGGGACAGAGTCTGTTCCCGAGGCAACACCCCGTCGACGCCCTTCTCCCTGAGCCTTCAACGACTCGCTGCGTGCCAGACGCACCGAGACCGTAGGGCTACAAAAGGAAAGCATAAAGCATTTTATTGAATCAGTGTCAAATGCTTTCTATGAGGTGCTGTATCACCCAGGTGCTGTTTATTGATACTGAGGTGATAATATGGAATAAGACAGTAGCACATCAGCGCTACCTGTCCATGCTGTCTTCTCCCAGGCTGCTGGAGGACTGCCTCTGGGCATCGGCAGCGTCGCCTCCCTCCTCTCCTGTCGTCTCTGTGTGATTCTCAAACTGCTGAATGATGTTCCTCACGCTACCAGGACGGACTGCACACACAGACATCACTTAATAGTACACATACACTTTCAGTAGGATGGGCTGATGTCCATTAAATGAGGCTGAACACAAGCAATTTTTTTACATTACATGAACAATCAGGTATGTTTGATGAAAAACATGATTCAACTTAAAAGAGTAAAAACAAAATGCAATGTACCTTCGTTGGGTGACAACGGGACATGGAATGCTACAAAACCAAAATGAATCAAACACAAGAAAATCAGAAAAAACAACAACAACAATGAAAAACTACACAAATTAATGAACAAACCTGCATTAACACTAAAAGGACAAACAAAGGACAAACAGAAATCAATGCTGTCAGAGGAGCTTCGTGTGTGCGAGTGTGTTTGCGTTAGCATGCTTCTAATGTGGTGTGCTGGTGGACCAATACTGTCAGCTGATAATGACCTTTCAGAGTCAGACTAACATTTGCATTTTAAACGATGAACTCATGAGACCAACGGGTAATCTCACATTTAGATTTTAAACAATGTGACCTTTAACTGGATTTAGATATGAGGTCATGATAATTATTTTCAGGAATCAGGGAGGGAAAAAAATGAATGAAATCAATGGCACAAGTTATCATTTACGATTAATTTTCTCATTTTCTTCCCCAGTTTTATGCATGAATGTGTGTGTTTGTATTTACTGGACTGGGATGTGGTCCGTGGTTTGCCGATATACTTCAGAATGGGATTTCTCTTTTTATCCTCTCCATCTTTCTCTTTCTTGGTACCACTCAGCTGTGGAGATAGAAACCATAAAGTCATGTCATATATATATATAAATAATCGATGCATGTATCTTATTCTTACTATTCATTTCTTTAGCTGATCTAACACATTTTTTTTTTTTTACCCAAACCTGCTGCTTGAGAGTTACATTTATGATTGCCACATTTACCACTTCATCTGTAGATGTGTTGTTTTAAAATAAAAGCAGACATCACTATTTAGATTATGACTTGTCAGATCACTCCCATTGGGAAAAGCAGCTATGGACCCTGGTAGGGCAGTTTCTGCTCTTACCTTTTTCGTCTTTAAGAAAGCGAGCCACTTCTCCTTCTCTGTACTCAGACCAGGGAAGACCTTGGAGTCTCTGAGTTTGATACCAGAATGACGCAGGTATAGGAGGACTGCCGATGCAAGAGGAGAACTGCAGGAGACAAACAAAAGGTGCAAAGGGGTGGAGAGACAGAGAGGGAGACAGAACAAATATGGTTGTGGGGCGAGGAGAAGAGAATCAGACGATGAGGAATAAGTAAGGAAATCGATACAACAGGTGTTGCTGTTTAATTACATTGCACTGCAAAAGAAAAGAGATATTTTCTTTTTACCTTCTGTCCTCTTCGTGCTTTGACCTGGAGCAGGGACAGAGAGGGAGACATAAAAAGGCTGTTAACTCCCTTCACAACAAATAGTATATATCCCAGAGACTCCTTTGACTTAAATCCAGTTAATTCAGGTGCAAACGCCGGCGTAAGAAACAGAATGCCGTGCCACAATCATGTGACAAGAAGCCGTCTGTGTGTGTGTATAAAGGCAAATGAGTAAATGTCATGTGGTTTCCAGGGTTTGCAGCTTTGGTAACGACCTTTGTTATGATGGCTCGGGTGAGCGCTGTCTGTCACTTTGTAATAACAATTTTATTGGGCCCCTAACAACAGATTCTGTTGCTCAGCAAACCTGTTTCAACAGTCTTGTTGAACGTGCGTGTGTGTGAATATTCACTGGTCAGAGCCACATAAACTCACGTATAGTCAGGTGGATTCAAACTGAGAAAATCAGTAAAAACTGTGGATTTGGATCTACCGCCTCAAACATTAGTAAGAAAAGTACTATTTAGATAACGTTTATTATTAGTTTTTCTATTATCATCGTCATCTTTAAGATGATAAGAGTAAACATAACAGTAAACAAATTCAAGGAAAACTTCTTCTCTATTGTGACATCATTTAGATAAAGGCCGACCACCCAAGTTCAAAATGAACCCCTGCCCTCACTATGAACTGAATTGCCTGGGATTTTACAGTTACACTCTGCAACAGCAAAAACACGATGAAACAGCAGCATCTGACTCACAGTATTTCCCAGAGGGCGGTGACCTGTCTGTCCACCACCTGTCTCTCTTTCACCGGGTCTCCATCAAGGTGCTGCAGGTCTCCTTCTCCAAACAAAGAACCAAGACCCATCATCTGCTTGTTCCTACGAAACACAGATGAACAGACGCAACAGGTTAATATGAGCTGCACAAAACCGTATTTCTGACTTGTATTGATGTTATTTAACCTGAATAGACATCGGAAGGAAAAATTTTTGATGGTTAACAATAAAAATGCTTTAAATGACTAAATTCCAGTATTAATGATTATCAGTATTATCATTGTTACAAATAAAAATATCTGATTGTAGGTACCTGTAGTCCTGTATCTGGTCCTGAATGTCTGGCAGAACCTGCTGCTGCAGCTCAGACAGAGGTCCCCTGATGTCCTCCTGGGCATGTAATCGATTCTCTGACAGGACCAAGGACAGACAACATTTAGCAGCAGATACATTTTCCCTCAAGCCAATACAACATCAACAGAGCAGCCACCTACACACACCAGACTCCAAATTCCAGTTGACCCATTTTCAGTTTTACTTAAAAGAAAATCTTCCAGGTCGATTTTATGATGTGATATAAAACACAAACTCAACTTACCGATATCTGTGAGATATTCCTCTCGTACTTTGATTTTCAACGGCTGTAATAAAAAGAAAAAAACTGATTTTCTTTCATGTTTCAGATACTGAAATTTATTACAGCGCGATACAACAAAATAAGTCATGTTACTTTTTAAAAGATTTGAGGAAAGCTGATCCTTTGGGTTCTGTGAGGCCACATTTTTGAAAGTATCAATGTGACACCAGCAATTAAACAAATAAAGCCAATAATAATAGTAATAATGTAAAAATACAATTATTAAGTCATGTTTGTACATACAGCATCTGGGTCCAGGTAATGGGAGCAGATCTGAGGTGCAAGTGCGCGGGCATCTTTAGGACTGGAGCCCAGGTAGGCCTCCACCGACAGGTAAAACAGCTGTAATAGACACGCACAACCATGCATGTAAGCAAGCACACCATGATAATCACATGTCATTGTGAGCAATCAAGATAAAGATATTGATAAGATTTTGGAGAATCTGCATTTACTGTATATGACAATATTATCCAAAAATCTTTGTTTGATTACATTTGTTTAAATCTAACAGACTATAACTTAAACTGACCAAAGGGTTGGGGTCCAGAAGCTGAGTGAAGACATATCTCATAAACACTGTCATGTGAGCTGGTCGTGATTTCAACAACTCGATGTCCTGGAATGGACCGTCCATCTGAGAAAACAGCAGAGAAAAAGAGGTAACAAAGAGGAAACTGCAAAATATGGAAAAAGTAAAAGAAAAATAGCTGGAAACCACAGATTTGACCAAGTCTTCCCCTCACCTCATTAAATGCATAGCCATCATCCTCTTCCTCTTCCTCGGGGCCAATTATCTGGGCCTTCCCACCCTTTGAACACAGACACACACGCACACACACAGACGACTTTCAAGAAATGGAAAGCACTTGGTAACACACTGATGGACTCTGACAACAGTTTCATACACATCTATTTTCACTCATGTGCTGTTCATGCACTGATTAGTGCAACAGAACTGGGTGATGTAAAATATGAACTGAAAGTTGTGGTGACAAATGATCTTCTCATAACCCGAACGCATGCTTGTTTCACACATTTTAGTCAACAGCTTTGCAGCTCATGGTGCATGAAAGAAATGAAGAGGAGATGAAGAGGGGAGAACAGAGCTACATCTCTAAGTAGTTAGAGATTCAGAATGATACATCACAAATATGAAGCAGGTGCAGCAGGCCTCATCTTTGCTTAAGTTAAAAATATACTTAAGATCTACTCAACATAATATCTGCAGTTACTGACTGTGGCAAAATAAAGTCTAAACAGCTTAAATGAAAATTCATTATAATTATTAATTAATTTAAAAATTAATACAAGTAATTTCCCTGTATTTAATGTAAGAGTGAATTGGTCATTTTCACATGCTACAATAATCTTTTTGTGTGTTTGTCTCCTTCTTCCTCCCTCTCAGAATTACACTGTGAATATATATCTATCAAAAAAACAATTTTTGATCTAACCCCCTGACTAAGGACGAAGTCACTGTAAATTACTCCTTCGACTAATAGCTTCTTTATGTCCAGAAAAACCTTGACAGAATGAAACTGCAACCATGTGCATTTACATTGTATGTTAGTTTCTTCTTGACAAAGACATCTATTATAAAGTGAATGCAAGTGCGTTTGTCCATCTCACCGAATCAGAGAGGGTGTGTGTATCGGAGCTCTGCCGTCGGTGTAGTGGGGTCCTGAAGGAGGATGAGGGGGAGGAGTGGGGACTCTCAAACGCCTGGGGAGGAGGAGGAGGAGCAGGAGGAAGGAGGACGTAGGGGGGCGGGATGAGTGGGACCATCACATACATAAACGCACAACCTCACCAGTTTATGAAAAGACAAGATATGCAGGCCTACCTCCATGTCTCCTTCACTTGAGTCCATTGATAGTCGACCTGCCAAAGCACAGGGCAGTTTTAAACTTATACTATGACAAACAGTTAAAGGTTGACTGTACATGGCCTGAGAGGGAAGTAAAGGCTGACCAAGGATACATCAAAGAACAAAGAGGTACATCATTTTAGGCAAGCAAGTTAAATCTGATATTAAAATGTTACTTTAAAAAAAAAAAAAAATAAATAATCAGTTTTTAAGGTATAGTATAAGGGTAGTGAGTGGTAACAAACTGTAATACCATCTCCCTTTATTTTTAAAAAGCATGTAGACTAATTAAGTAGTAGAGTTTGCCTTAATTAAAAAGGAAAAAATATCAAGAGTCAGACCTTCTCCAGCTATGACATAGCTTGTGATAGATTCTGATCGCGTTCCTTCCTGGAGAAGCAGAGTAAAGCACCAGTTAATTTTCAGCACTGGCTTTAAAGATAAAACATGCATTTAATCATTTAATCCAGATTAAATCATTGTTTGGGGGCAAATTGTGGACAAAAGAATTAAAATAACACAATCTCAACTAAAAATCTGACATTGAGAGCAGGTGCAGTTAGAGCATCTTGTTGTTTTGTCAACCTAATGTAAGAAGAGATGGGCTAAAGATGAGAGGATTAATAATCTGATGAAAGGCAGAATCTAAAACCTGTTTTTCAGACCACTTCATCTTGAGCCTAACAACTGAATTTATCTGGTCACATGACTTGACCATTGAATTTGAATAGGTTAAAATTTTCCACGCTCTATGTCAGTAAAACAAAAGGTTAACTACATAGTGAGGTTTTCAGTGAGTGTACAAAAGCTGTAAATGAGCACAAATGCCAGATCTTCCTCACCAGATCTTGTTGAATCTTGACCCTGACTTGATGAGCTCTCCTCTTGGCACTTTCAATCCGCTCCTCCAGTGATGGCGATGGGTTCCTCAACCGCTCCTCCATCAAGTCCTGTAAATTGTTCCGGTCATTGTGAATAATTATGAAGATAGCACAATACAACAAGGTTGTTTGGTAGAACACCACAGTATGTAATATGTATACTGTATTATTACTACTTTACTATTTACAGAAAGAACAGGAAGCGGCCTGGTATCAGCACTGAAGTGATCCAGGTTTTATTTCTAGGCGCTTATCAACATACCAGAAAAGCTCATTTGTTTATGTGTGAGGGTTTCACCTGCAGTTCGGCTTCTTCCTGCTCCAGCATTTTCCTGAGTATCTGAGTGGCATGTTTTTGTACTTCTGGGTCCTAGAAGACACATTAACAACAGAAGCTGTAAATCATTTTCTCATTCTCTCATTATAAACTAATATTTCAAAATATGAAAGTTTATTTACCTGTAGTGGTTTGGGTCCAGTGATTCTTTGGGAGGGGTTACTGCTCAACCCAGAGGGCAAAGGTGGAGGTGGAGGGGGAGGAGCCTCCCCACCTAGAGACGTTCTTTGATTGGGTGTGAGGTCAGTGGGGAGGGGCTCTAAAGGCAAGGAAGCAGCAAATGGGGGAGGACCTTGTAGTGTCAGAGCTACATACGTTCCAGCTGTAGGTCAATAAACAGGCATGGTATCAAATAAAGAAAAACAGAAACCCACAAAACTACCATTACATAAAACAAAGCACTTCAATTCACCAGTCGCACTTGTTCAAAACTCACATTTGATGAGCTTTACCACCTCCTGATGGGACATGGAGGACACCAGGGAGCCGTTCACCTGAGAGATTGAAAAGAAGAAATTCAGCAAAACTGAAAACAGGAAATTTCCAACAACTCTCAGATTCAGTCTCTGGAAAGGAAAGTAGTAAAAACCTTTATAATTCGGTCACCCTCTTGGACCCCGGCCTTAACAGCTGCACCACCTGTATGGATGAATTTGGGCATGAGTGAAACTTGTGTAGAGAAAGAAACAGTTAAAAGTGCTACTATACAACATCATTTCCAAAATAAGATGCTATCAGTATGTAATTTGACATGATGTGTAAAATGTGTAAATCTGGGAATTAGGACAAAATTATGAGATTGGGCAATTTCTTCAATGTGAACAGACTTTAATATACAGAAACTATATCAAAACAAACTCCTGTCAGTTTAAATGGTTGGTCTCATTGACAACAGCAGCGAAAACATCTTTCCACGTCAATTTGCTGGAGCATCTGAGCAGAAAAAGCAGAATAATAATTAAAAAACTGAGCGTATGCCTCACCTGGTCGGACATTCTGCACTAGCTTGACTCTCTCTCCACACACTGTGAAGCCGAAGCCAAGCTGGTCCTTCTGTACGACCACACATCTCTGGACAAGACCAGGACCTGGGAGAGGATGACAGAAGAATCATGTGTGTTTCAGGGGGGATTAATTGTAGTGAAATCCCATATCTGTCCTGAAAAAGTAGCAAATACCTGTGCTCTCTGCAGGGATGTCAATCGTTGGCTCCCTCTGCTGGGTGGCAGAGGACTTACGATCTGAGTCCCCGATGGTCAGACTGCTCAGCCTGGGTTTGAGAGAGGAGACGGACACTTAGCATTAAACAATACCAGACATCTGAGGGGACTAAATCAATAGAGAGAGGATCACTGAAGGAGCGATACTGATGGAGGAGGCCAAGGAGAAAGAAGGGAAGCTTACGATGGGAAACCAATGATAGAGGAGAAAGGGGGCTCAGGAGGAGAAGACTCAAAGGAAGCACAGTGGGTTGGAAATAGCAAAAACATCAGTATATGTTAAAAATTAGAAGCAACAAGAAAGCAGTTGACAGGAAAACTCACCAAGCAGCAAAAGGGCTGAAAGCGAAGAATGACAGAAAAGAAGGAAAAACAGAGAGGAAAAGGGGACAGAGAAAAAACAGAGAAGTATTTAAGACCAAAGCCTGTTCGTGATGCAAAAGGACACAGAGAAAGTGAACAAAAGGAAATAGATTGAAGTTCAAATGATCTCCACACCCTTTTTACTCTTACAGATTGTAAATACTGAGAGCAGCTACGACTTCCAAGGATATATTTATTTAAGGGTGAATGACACAAGAATTCACAATGTAAACACTTAACTGATTTTGTATTATTCCAAAGGTTCAGTAACTGTTGATCGTAACAGAAAATCCACTCAAAAACACAGTGAAACTTCTTGTAAAGCTGACTCAGACTGAACTGTTCTGTGTAATCTAAAATTAAAAATTAAAATCGAATATCTGAAAAAAAGAGCCAATTTGTCCTAAAATGATTAGTCAATTGCTGAAAATGTTTATTCAACTGAAAACAATATAGATGGTTGAGTCATCTATTAAGATAATTAATAGATGACTAGCTTCTTGAGGTTTGGACTTACTTGTCAGCAAAAACATGCAATTTGAAAAAAAAAAAAATTCTGGGGGATGAATCTACAAATTATTGGAGAGATTAACAGATCATGAAAATGTTCAGATGCAACCATCTGTCCAAAGATTAATGTAGCATACCAAAACTGTCTAAATGGACAGATATAGTGGTAAACATGGTTTAACCTTTTTTTTTTCACTAGGATACATCTGAGTCTTTACAGGTAGGTGCATTCAACCCTTTATATAATACAATAACTAGGGATACACCAATCGAATCTATCAGGATTATCACCGGTATTCACCAGATTATGTGGATAAGGTAACAACAACAATGAGATCTGTATTAAAAAAGTCATTATAAAATTCAGAGCTCATTTGTCATTTGTACCGATGGATATGAATTGGTGCATCCAAATGCTTTACAACATATTTTAAGCACATGAAATGCATTTTATGGGCACGCAAATTTTTTCTAATGCAAGAGCTGGGTTCCCGTGGCCAACTCCGCCTGCACATCAAGTCAAAGTGCCCTGAAATAACAAGAGCAGCCACTGAGAAATTTCCTGCCACAGCTGTACAATCTGTAGGTGTCATAACCCCCCCCCCAAAAAAAAAGAAAACCTCTGACATAAGCTCTTACAGGACAGCTGTCCTACCTGAACAGGTGTGCGTTTTTCTTATTGGCTGCCCTGCCGTCACATGACACACAAAGACAGTAGTGGGCACGTGCACGAGAACACACACAGAATAAAGTTGACAGGAGAAACAGGTAAGACATGATCAAAATAGAGAGGCATCACAAACGATCACACAAGGACAATGTAGTGCTACGTGGTCAATGTGGTGATGAACAACAGTAACAGACAGGATGAACTACACAATACTCATCAACATCAACTGTTTCAGCAGAGGCAAAGCTAGACACAACAGGTGATGAGACACAACATGACATTCAGGCAACAGACAGACACTGAAACACACTATAAATAACCTGAACATTATTGTGAAATCTTTTGCATGAAGTTAGTTTTGAGTACATTCTCATGCATTAAGCATTTTGCCCTCCCTCTCCTCTTTCCAAAAGGCAGTTCTATCACCTCCCAGTTAACAACCTGTCTGACTTGTTTTTCACTGGTCAGACTGGGAAGTCAGATAAAGACATATCTATTGGCTGATCCGGAAACCCGACATTTTTTGAGCAAGGCTTCAAGATGCACCATAGAAACTCAGAGACTGTCTGGGTGCATATATTTTTTTTTTTTAGGCTCGTACCTGTCCAGTGTAGAGGTGGGTTGGCGGAGACTCATGTCTGCAGCCTTGTGACAACTCCTCTGCTTCCTGGTGCGGGATCAACGTTGTCACTGGGCCTCTTTTATCATCATCATCCTCATCACCATCGTCATCTCGTTCCTCTTCAGTTTTCGGTCCTCACAATGGGGCTCTCTGTTGTGCTTTGATCAGATCTTCAGGCTACTTGGAAGCTGGTTCAGATCAGACAGAGCGCTCCTCATGTTCCCATCCACCCATGTGGTTCCAGTTAGGTGTAAGTAGGATTATAAAAAAAAAAATGCTGCTAAAACTAACATTCAAAACTATCTCCTCAGTACCTGGGTTACATTAGTGGATCAAAAATAAATACTACAATAAAGACTGTTAGGTTTGATGCAGTGTTTCAGGTGTAGTGGAATATGGATAAAGGACAGCCTGCTTCCTCACAGATCATCAATCATGAATGAATGACTGATGTGCTCCAGGAGGACAAAAACAGTGGTGCCATTTAGTGTCTATGTAAAGCTAATTGATTGAGAATATCCTCAAAAAACAAAAAACGAAACAAAAAAAAAACAAAACAAAACTGAATGATATTAAGTGACAACTTGCAATAAAACACTAATATGTTTAGATGTGTGGCCTCTACAGCTGTGCAAATCTATGCAAGCCCATGCAAGCTAAGAACTACCTTAATGTCGCTCCTTTCTTAGTCATATGCTTGGATAGATTGTCTTAAAACCTAACATGAAGTGGTTTTGATAGCGATATTAGCTAATGCAAATCAGCCCATACACAAATAAGGCATACCTCAATTGTCTTGGTTAAAAAAAAAAAAAAAAAAGGACTTTTCACACCACTCAAACACGCTCCGAGGCTAACTGTACATTTACATGCTAGCACACTGTAAACAACAAACCCTATCGTTGGCTTTACATTGCACCTTAACGAACTAGCTAGCTAATTAGCAAGTTACCCGGCATTAGCTAATTCTTTCTGTCGTTCCGGTTTTAAAAAATGAAAGCTCAGTGGAGGAGGGAAGCTAAAAGTGCCTCTCTAGTTTCAGTTGTGAGTTATCTAATACACCGACTAGGGAATGATAACGACCATCTGAAGCGGCCTGAAGCTAGCGTTAGCTTGTTGAAGTTAGCTCTACAGACAGGCCGAGCTCGATCCGCGGCATGGCGTAGGTACTCACGCGGACCAACGCGCTGTGTATTCGGCTTACAGCGGCGCCAACGAGTCGGTCCGTTACAGCTAGCTAGGTAACCAGCTAGGTCTGCAAGATGAAAGGTCAGTGTACCCTTAGCCGCATGTGAACAAATGGATATTGGAGTGGTTGAGATGATGGGGGTCCATGCAAATTCCAGCTCGATATGTCCCAGTTTTCCCTGCAAATTCAGACACTAAAGCTGCATGTTAGCCAGCTAGCTAAGGGCAAACCGATTCCAGTGGAGCTCCACCTCAGGTCTTCTTTCCAAAACAAGTCACAGAATTTGGGTTTGGCCTCTCTTTCTTTCTCTCTCGGCCTCTCTCTCGTGTTCTGCCAGAAGACTCGAAATTTAACCACAATCTCCGTTTCATGTGTTTATTGCCTTTAAAATGCCCGATTCCTATAATAATGATCTCTGCTGTGTTGTTATTCCTGCTGTCTTGACTGGCTGCTGATCCATCACCATGCCCCCGAAAGATCACACGGACAAACACGATGCGACGCCGCCCCCGTCTGGCTGGACTGCGGCACTGCAGGGAGTTTGCCACTGACCTCCATGGATCCGCGCAGGCTGCAGTAAAGTACTTACTACTCAATATACTTTAAGTATTTGTTTGTACATATGGCGAGATTACTTAGAAATGAGTGTCCTACTAAACCTTGTTTATATTTTGCATCAAACATTGACAAACACTAAAACCAATGTTGTTCATAATATATATATATATATATATATATAAATATATATAGAGGCCTATAATGTCTTTAATCCTTTAATGATCTGATAGTCATGACCAAGACATTTTGAGCTATGTAATCTCTCCAAACACTAGTCTAGGGTCTAGTAGCCTATTCCTACTATATCTTATTTTTGGACTCACCTCTTGTTCAACAATTATCCAACCAAGCAGGAGATGCAACCACGAAGTAAAAGATTACAAGGTTCATTTTTAATGCAACTACTTGCCATTTGATTTTTAATGCATATTTAGATCAGATTTTATGGCTATTTTTAGTCTGTTTGGGCAACGGATTTGGATTGATTGGTTCATTAATTATCTCTATATGATAGACAATTCTTAACATAACATTGCATCATATTGGGCCTCAGGTTGGTATGTGAAATAGGAAAAAAATAGATTTTTTTTTTTTCTGCCAATAAAATTCAAAAGAAGGCCAATTCTTCTTCTGCAGCCCTGATTGAAGCCCAGATAGATGTAGGAGGAAAAGTGGGGGGCAAATAAAAAATAAAAAAAAGTAAATCACACATCTGCGATCACTGCAAATTTTGCATTTGACACAAACTCACGAGCATGTTTGTTGTTGTTTTTTTTTTTTTGTTTGTTTTTTTCTCATACCTAACTCAAAAAGGGACGCACTTGAGAACAGGAACTGCAATGACCTCACTGAGGGTTGGCGGTTTCTGCACTTTACCAAATATGGCCCGCGCAGGGCGTGAGAGACTGAGAGCTCCTCGGTATCCGCTGATGAGACGAGGTGATGCGGCGCCAAGTACGCGCTCCGTTACCGCAACTTTAAGCTTGTTGCAAAAAAAAAAAAAAAAAAAACACATCACCGGGCCACGAAACAGGTAGGATCAAGCCTTACACTTGGATTTTGCTCTCAGGGAGCTGGTGTGGAGGTACACGCTGACTTTAATCATAGACTATTTTTGGCACGGAGCTGGGCGTGGTATGTCCGCTATTTGGGGACGGAAAAATCTCTTCATCACTGACTACTTCTGCTTATTCCACTCATTTTATTATTATTATTATTATTATTTTTGTACGTAAATGTACTTCCTGATTTCATTTTAATCTGCTTTCCAGCCTGTCTCCCAACAGAATAAAAAAAAAAATTCAAGGGTGTTGTCAGTTTTAAGAAGTTTTCTTCATATACCCTCATTTTATCCCAGAGTAAATGAGCAGCTACGAAGTTGAAGCTCACCACAATGATGTGCAGCAACACTTTCTTGGTTTCCTGTCAGTTCGCACACATACACATCTCTTTCAGTTTGCTTCAATAGTGTTGAGTTCCTATTTGTACCTATGATGAACTAATATGTCTATGTTGAAACTGGGTGACCAAGCATGATCAGCATATTTAAACTAACAGAAACTTCAAGATAGGACTAATGGATTTAAAGCTTGTTTCTATTATGTATTGTGGGATCTTAGCCTGAAAAAAGCTGTACTTGTGACTCCGGGCTTGATTCCCATTATGTCATGGTAAAGTGATTAAGTCCTCATTTGGTTTGTGTTGTTTGTTCCTGAAGACATGCCATTAGCTGCAGTTAGATCTTTTCAGGGTTTGTTATCTGAAGGAAAGAACATGGATTTCCCTCCCAGTGAGACCTGCATGAAAGAGGCACCGTTCCTGGTCCATGGCCTTTCTTTGTTAAACGAAAAGTTTACTGTCCTGACCTTAAATCAGTTTAAATTGCCATCACCAGAAATGCAATTTAAAATTTCTGGCAGTTTAAAATGCATGCTCGCTCTGCTCGCATTGTGATCTGCATTCACAGGAAATATACTTTGCATTCATCACTGCGCACCATATGAAAATATGGTTTGAAAGTGCAAAAGCTGCCTCTGTTTATCATTAAATTTATAACCACTGTTCATGAAAACAGATCTCAGGTCTGTTACCCCCCAGGTAAATACTGAACTTGGAGGACCCTCTTCCACTACTTTGTATTTTATAACTGAAGGATTTTCAAACTTGAATGTCCAATAGCACTGGCTGATTTCAAACCTTTAACTTTAGATCTGTTAATGATGTCTAAGATTGTCTAGTTATATTTGTTGTATTTATTGAGTGAAAGACAGCCACATGTTGGACAGTAGAGGGCATCAATATCAAACCTTCTGATGCAGCCTGGAGTTACAAATGCACTATTGCTTCCACTCTAGACTGGGGGACTTTCCAAGTCCTTCAGGTTCACGCAAGTAAACTTCAGCTTCCTGTATACCTACCCTGTCACAGGTCACAGCTTGAACAGTCGAGATTCATCACACATTCCTTGGTTCTTACATAATATTAGCTTCAAATGAAAAACTTAAAATTAGAAAATATTTAAATTGTAAATTTAATTTAAAACTTTAAGATTTGGCAAATTATCTGGCTCCTATATAACTTGTCTCTGACAGACACTGGATATCTGTAAATTAAAAAAAAATATATATGGATATATATATGGGCCACAGATTCTTAAAGGATGGATCATTGAATTAGGGCTATGGCATTTTGTAGGAAAGACAATAATCTGACTCTACTTAGGTAATAAAGCCTCGTGGGATGTTTCACTGATATACTCTACAGGACTAATTTGTTTGAATTTTGCATCAAATTATTCCATATGCTTTTATTGCACCTGATTATTCTCTTGTTTTTTATCATTTGCAGAAACAAACAGAGTATGTGAGAAGCTGCAAACACAAGATCTCACATTCAGTTTGAAAAACTCACCTTGACCCTTGCTGGACTACCGAGGCCACTTTCAACTCCTGACTGACTGTGATATCCCATCATGCCATTGATTGTGTTTCCCACTTCCCAGCTGCTATGGGTGCGTGTAGCTGCCCTGTTGTTCAGCTGCGTTGCCTTTAGTGTTGCGGCACACGGAGCCATGCTGCCCTCCATAGGCATGGCAGACTGGTGCATCTTCTGCTGGGTGTTCAGCTTCGCCTGCACCCTCCTGGTCCTGTTGGTGGAGCAGTTTGGCCTCCAGGCCAGAGCGCCAGTGTCCTGGGCTAACTTCCCCATCACCGTTGCCTGCTATGCTGCCCTCCTTTGCTTCTCTGCCTCCGTCATTTTCCCACTCTTTTTCCTCAAGCACCAGAGCTTGCACCGTGAGAATCGTGACCATCGCATTGCCTCCACTGTCTTCTCCTGCCTGGCAACAGTGGCCTACATGGGGGAGGTGAGCCTGTCTAAAGCAAGGCCAGGAGAAGTGGCAGGTTACATGGCTACGGCTCCAGGCTTGTTGAAGGTGTGCCAGACCTTTGTGGCCTGTGTGATCTTCATCCTGGTCAGCCAGGCTGCGCCCTATGAAGGCCATGCGGCACTCAAGTGGTGCATAGCCGTGTACTGCATCTGCTTCATCCTCTCCATGGCTGTGGTGGTGCTATGTGTGGGAGAGTGCACCGGCTGTCTTCCCATCCCGTTCTCCAAGTTCCTGTCAGCTTACGGGCTCCTGGCAGTCATCATGTACTTGACCGCTACCATCATCTGGCCCGTGTTCCAGTTTGACAAACGTAACCATCCCACAGGCACTGTGTTGTCAAACACGATTGCTGTGTCTGTGCTCACTGCAATTAACTTCCTGTTGTACCTTGCTGACCTGGCCTACTCTGCCAGACTAGTATTTGTCAGTGTCTGAGAAGAACAAACAAAAGATGGAGTCACACTGAGTGATGAAGAGAATACATAAATGAGCTTGAGTGACTTTGCAGAGAAATCTAGCTGATTTTGAATTTCTGACTAAAAAAAAAAAAAATGTGACTCTAACCTTTTGCTGCCTAATTGTAAAATACTGATATTAAAGGCCCTGTTGATACAAGGGAAGCCAAAGAAATCAAAGGCTCATTTACATTATGTGTGTATGTATGTGTATGCACAGTACATATTTGCATATTTCCAGATACCTGCCATAGCAGTGATTAACCTCTAATGTGACTTTTGTAGACAGTGAAAGATCTTGTTCGATTTTACTTGATGGTTTGACAATTAAAACAAGAGGTCTGTTCAAATCCAATTAAGTCAAACACACTGGAGAACATAGAAGAAAACCAAAAGTCAAAAAGAAAAGTTTTTTTTTTTTATTTTAATTTTTAGTAAAAAAAAAAAAAAAAAGTGTGTTACTTATATAAATATATTTATGTCCAATAAACATATTTATGTAATACATATTCACAATGTTTGTTTTCTGATTGAGAATACACAAGACAAAGATTTGTTCAATACGATTCTTATTATCTTTTGTTGATAAGGTTTTGAGAAACATCATATGTATCTTAATTGAAACAAGAATGTAATTTAAGCAAATTAAGCTTTTGTTGAAACCAATAAATGTGTGACTCAGACATTCTGCTTTGTTTACCTATTACTAACATTGTGGACTCTGCATCATGTTCAAAAAAAAGAAAAACATAGGTTAATTTGAAACAAGTTGACATCAAAGTGGGGCAAATCATAAATATGTAATTTACAAATATCTAAAATATCCTGTGAATAGTGCCTTGAACCACAGATGAATATCACTGAATAACACGCATGAATAAGCAGGTGTTCCTAAAGTGCTCACTGTATTAACAGGGGTTACATTTTAAAGCAAATCACTTGGTCAACAGGACTAAAGACATTGTTCAGTTATAAAGGCCTTTAGCCAATCATGGAGGATGTAAATTTACATTTTGGGTATTTTCGACATGTGAAAAATGCAACTGTCATCCTTCGGTGTTGGCTGACAGGTGGAACAGTTTCTAGAAGTCTTTCTTCTTCATGCTGCATATGGGCCAGACTTAGGCCATGGAACTGGGCCAGAAGAAATACAGAGTACTTTGATTCAGTGAATTTGCTTTATGGATTCTGCTATCTCAATGTCTGTTACAAGGTCCATTACAAAGACTTTGAATGCTTTTACTGCTCTCTCCTCTCTAGAAAAATGATGGATAAATGTGGACCTTTGTGATTTATCAACTCACTGGATAGTGGTTGCTTGGATTTCCAGGATATTAAGCTGTTCATAGATTTTCTTTTCCTATTTTATTGGTTTGTTCTAAAAATGACAGCTTTCATCAATTGCTTCAAACAATTGCTGTTAAATATGCAGCTAAAATTACTGAATTAAAATGCTTGTTCTGTGCAATGGCAGTTCAGACATTTAGACAATTAATATTAACAGATTATATATACATATATATAATACATAATATTATATTGTACTCCAGAGGCTAGATAATGCAATTGTTTAACTTTTGTTTTTGAATTTCCATAAGGTGACCTTCATTCACCAACTGAAGACAGACCACTCTGCCATAATACTACACTGACTCTTGTCACCTCCTTTAATCATGTTTAATATTTGATCATTTTCACTTTTCACCATAATTACCAAATTCTACAGACCTGAGTTCATGAACTCTGCACAGACAAAAATGAAAGTGAGCTGATGACAAGACGCCTGAACTTATGTTCACCACGATTTATGTAAGCTCAGATGTCTTATCTGGGTTTCTAACAATCCCTGTAAATGTTTGTACATTTTATTACCTCAGAGTGATACTTGAGCAGGCAACCTAGATACCGTAGCTATTATATGTGAGACTTGCATATGATCTTGTTACATACGATCGTCAAAAGGACAAAGAAAGAAGTGTTTTGGTTTGGTGTATTTTCATTGGATCAACTAAAGAGAGCAAGATTGGTCAGAGCACCCGTTTAACTGTGACCACACTGATTGTATTTTTCATATTTTTTTAACAACATGGAAAGTAAGTTAAGATTACTTTGTCATTTATTGATATTCTCCATGCTCCTTTCAGTTATTTTCTATCCACACTGAGCAGTTTTCATGAACCCAAATGCATCATTAGTGAAACAAAAGGGTTGTTTGGAATTTTGATGATACAAATAATACGTTTACACGGGATTAAAATATAACTATTGTTTTATTTGCATTGCATGAAAGCTTGTATGCGTTTTTGTCAATTCCTACATTTCCTTCCACAGAATTCTCAGTTTTTGTTGTTGTTTTTAATCACTGGTTATAAGTTTAGGTGAGTGTATGTAACCTTAAATACATGGTCTATGATCGGTACAGATCAACACACCATAGATAAATTTCAAACACAATACTGAATTGGCTACTTTACTATGAATGATTCATCATTCATAGTAAAGGTACGATTCAATTAAGCAGTGGTTTAAAGTTCATCCACCCAAACAGTTTCAAACTATTTGTGAATAAAAGAACATAAATTCTAAGTAGCATCCCAGTCAGTTTTAAAAATCCTGGTTCTTAATGGAGAACCTTGATTGATCAGTGTAATGTCTTTTTTTGCATTTTAAAGTCATTTCCTTTCCAGTTGCTGTTGCGCCACCTTTTATAACTCATTGCAGTTTCACTTTTGAGTATTTATTCTGTGGTGCTGCTGAACTGTGCTGTATTACGCTGAAAGGTGTTCCAATTATTTTGTCCATCCCATTCAAATTAATGAGGGCTGGTTAAATAACTGAAACACCTCATTATTGTATTCTTCATAGTTTTGGCCAATGTCTTCCTCCATCATTCTTGATTGAGTTGAGTTTAAGTTAATGAGACATTATCCTTTTCTAGTGCCACCAACAAGGAGGATCATCCTCCTTGGGAAACCTGGAGCTGGGAAAAGCAGCCTTGGCAACACCATATTTGGAGAGACAGTGTTCAAGATAAACCAGTGGCCTGTCTCTAAAAAAAGTATTTGTCAGGCAGAGTCAAAACTCATCAAAGGAAGAAACATGACTTTGATTGACACACCAGGATTCTTTGACACAGGCACATCAGAGGACGACATGAAGCCTGAAATAGTTCAGTGTATCATGGAGAGTGCTCCTGGGCCTCATGCTTTTGTCCTTGTGCTTAAATTGGAGCAAGTCACAGATAAGGAGAAGGACGCCATCTCAAAAATGTGCCAGTGCTTTTCAGAGGAGGCTTTCAAATATGCTGTAATTCTCTTCACTCATGGTGACCAGCTGCCGGAAGGAATAAAGATTCAAGAGTTCATTGGTCAGAGTGAAGGTTTGACTAATCTTGTGAAAAAGTGTGGGGGCCGTTGCCATGTCATTGACAACAAATACTGGAACAGAGAACCACAGAAGGAATACAGGAACAACCAGTTCCAGGTGGAAGAGCTACTCGACACGATTGAGAAGATGGTTAAGGACAACAAAGGTGGTTACTTCACAAATGAGCTACTACAAGCAGTTGAGACAGAAATCCATGAAGAGGAAGAACGTATTAGACAGGAAGGAAATGCTTGTCAGAAAGAAACCAGAGAGAAAACTAAAACTGCTGTCTATAAGAAGAATGTGGCCAAATTCGCACACATCACAGGTAAAGGGCTGATAATGGGGGCTTTGCTTGGATCAGAGGTTGCAATTTTATTTGCTTCTGTAAAAGGTGTGAACGCAATTAGACAAGCAGTAACAAAAGAGAAACCAGGAATAGAAAAAACTGCAAATGAAGCAACAGCTGCAGTGGAAGAACAAGCAGCAGCAACACCAGGTAAACAAGCACTAACAGCAGTGGTGAAGGGAGCAGAAATAGCAAAAACAGCAGCTAATGTAATTTCATTGGCAAAAGTACTTGGAGGAAAAGATGCAGCAGCAGAGGAAACTGGAGACGGGGAAGTAGTTCCTCTAGAAGGTGAAACACAGGGACCAATGGTGGGAGCGTCAACAGGAGACACAGCAATGGGAAGCGCTGCCACAGAAATTGCTGCAGCAGAAGAAATTGGGGTGGCGGCGAGAGAAGGAGCACTGGAAGATGTGTCAGCAGCTGGAGAAACATTCAGAGCAGCTGCAGAAGAATCAGCAGCAGAGGCAGCGTTTGCGGTGGAGGAAGCAGTGGACGGGGTGGCAGAGGGAACAGCAGCGGTAACAACAGCAGCAGAGGGATTAGCGGAGGCATCGCTAGAGGGAGCAGTAGAAATGGCAGCAGCAGTGGGAGGCGCGGCAGAGGGAAGTGATGCAATGGAAACAATAGTGGCAGTGGCAGAGGCAGCAGCTGAAGCCTGCTGCATACAATGAACAATGACCTGCTGATAAGGGCAGCACATCAGATTATTGCTTTTATATCTTATTGTAGAGGAAATGACCGATGTGTCCAAAGTCAGGAACATGTAACAATGTCATAATTAGATGGACCATTTGTGTCCTTGTTTGACCTATTACAAGGTTTCCAGTAATATAAAAAATATTATTAAGATCTGATCTTTAAATATTAATCATTAATAAATACATTATCAAATCATGGATGAGATATCTTTTATTGCCTCAGTATGAATATGGACATTTAGACAGTGTTAGGTAGTGAGTTTCTTTCTTTGTCTCTTTCCTGTGCACCATGTAAGTAAAACACTCACTGTTTGTGAAGTTACTCTATTCATTCACAGGATGTAAACTATTTTGTGTTGACTATATTTAAACGGAAGTAATGCACCACACACTGACACGATCACACATTTAGTAGAACATACATGTTGTCTTAGTACATTTTTGCTTATATGATAGTATTACTGAAACTCCCAGAAACCATGAAAAATTACATAATGTGTTTTGTGTCTTAGAGCTGTTCATCAATCAAAGATAATGCAGTAATAATCAATCTCTTGGTAGAAAAGATACATTTATACCCTTATATACTTATTTTTGAAGAATCTATGACCTCATTATGTTTCCTTTATCTCTGAATCCAAACACCATATCATTACATATTGAAGTGAAACTGCAGTGTGCTGTATTTTCACTTCCATTTGCTGTTTTGCTTCAGATTCTGAATGATTTCATTTATTGTGGATTCATTTCAGAACACAACCTGGTGCAGCACTTTGACTTTATTTAAACTTAATGCAGCTTTGTTTGCAGATTTTTTTTTTTTTTTTTTCAGTTTAACCTAAAGTTACTTGTTATATTAACAATCACACAAAAAACAGCTTCACACATCCCTCACCAATCATAAGGTCTTAAAGGGTAGGCTGGTCCACTCAATATTCATTTAGTTTTCTCTGAAAATAGCAAGAAAGCATTTTAGACATAAGTACATTTAGCTTAGTAACAGGTTTAGCAGGAAGTGTTCAACAACAAAGTGTCTATCTATCGTGGCTGTCAGAGGATACAAGCTAAATGCTGCTACTCATGTTTATGTAACTTTTGAAGAAACCGCCCTTTGCTTGTGCCGATTTGTGGTTCAGAGGGAGCGGGCAGCAGCTAAGTCAAATGAAAACTGAAACGTTCAGGCATAGCACAAGTGAGAATAAAAAAGAAGCTACAGAGTGAAGAAACAAACTCAGCCTGAACTAAAAGTGACGGTTTCTTTCTTCACAACATGGATGGTGAGCTACATTTTACTCATGTAATCATTCTGTGACAACACTGGACATCGAACTGTGGTTGAACACATGCTGAAATATCAAGAAAAACATATTGTGTAGCCTTTGACTCTGAGTCACTGTTAAAAATGCTGTTGCAGTCGGTGGTGCACAGACCTTTATTAAAAAAAATAAAATAAAATAAAAAAAATCAAGGACTGAGTTAAAACAACATGTTAAAGTGCTGGGAAGTTTTTACGGACAAAGGGGAGATTTACTCAGTACAGCTCTGGTCGTTCAACTTCTCTTCAAACATCAATCATTTTGTGGTATGTACCATTATAGAATGAATGTGTTTAGATCTAATGTTCTATATTAGTTCTATAATAAATGAGTTCTGCAGGAAAACACTTATAATTATTTTTCTCTTTGTTATATTTGATACTGTGAAACTCCTATATCTTCCTGGCAGTTTAAAAGGGTTGTTTTCTACTAGAAACACAAGCATCTCCATTTTGTGAAACTGGCTACCATGTTGTTTTTCTGACACAGTGCTATGTTGGTGAGAGCACAGTTAACAAGTTATTGATGGTTATGGTTTTATTGATTTGAACAATTTAAACTTTTCTTTATTTTAGAAAGAAATAAAAATAGTCTGACTTAGCAGGAACCACTGTAAGATATGTCCCCACCATTCATACTAAATAAGAAATGTGCTTGATAAGCCATCCAGTTTTTAATTAAAGGAGCTTTAAAATGAAAAGATGGAAATCTCGATGGTCTTACTGATATCACTTGTTTTGCATAAAAATAGATTCAAAATGTTTGGAGAATAGAAAAGTAAAAATGTTAACAGGTATAAATGACAGAAAATAAAAAGAAATATGTTTAAAACTAGGCCCAGCACAACCTAAAAGACCAACAACCTAGTGTTAGACCTGCTGGTTCTCACAAAGTCAGAGTTGATGAATCTTGTCATACACTAAGGTTTGTTTGGTAGTGATACCTTGTCAAAAAGACGACACTTCGAGCAAAATATCTGCTGAGGTTTAGCTCTACCAGCAAGGCACTCCATGCAGCCATATTTTTTCTTTGTATGCAGCTCTTTTGGTGTTGATTTAATTCTAATCTCCTGCTGTAGTGGTAGTGTGGGGAAAAAAAAAATCTATATCTATTCCCTCCATAACTGCATAATGTTGTTCATGGCGAGCTAGCATAGCAAAGACGTCACTGCTATTTCTTTTATTATTTCTTTACACTATAAAATGTCCTGCACATCACTGCCAATAGAGACATTTTGAGAGACCATGTGGCATAAAAGCACAGCACTGATATTGATTATTTTCCCATAGTGCCAAACACATCAAGGATTGTTCTGCTTGGAAAAACTGGAGCTGGGAAGAGCAGCCTTGTGAGCACCGTATTTGGAAAGGATGCATTCAAAGTCAAACATTCTTCTGATTCAGAAGCAAGTATTTGTCAAGCAAAATCTGGATCTGTCAATGGAAGATGCATCACTTTAGTCGACACTCCTGGTTTCTTCAGACTAGACAGATCTGAGGAGGAGCTGAAGTCTGATATACTTGGTTGTATCACTGAGTGCGCTCCTGGGCCTCATGCTTTTCTTATTGTGCTTAAAGTAGAGAAATTCACAGAACAGGAGGAGGTTGTCATCGCTAAAATATGTCAGTATTTCTCAGAGGAAGCTTTAAAATATGCTACAGTTGTCTTTACACATGGCGACCAGCTACCCGAAGGAATGGAGATTGAGGAGTTCGTCAACCAGAGTGATGATCTGAGTGACCTGATAAAGAAGTGCAGTGGTCGGTGCCACGTTGTTGATAATAAATACTGGAAAAGCAGCCAGCAGGATGAATACAGGAGCAACCAGTTCCAAGTGACAGAGCTGCTCTACACGATAGAGAAGATGATGAAAAAAAACAAAGGAGGCTACTACACCATGAAGATGCTGAAGGAATGGCAGGCGCAACAAGATGAGCGCATTGAGCCATTATCAGCATCTTTATTCAGCATCTTAAAGGATTTGATGAGATGTGCAAGAAGACCAGTGGGAGTTATTGTTGCAGCAGTCTTAAGCGTGCTCTTCATTTCAAAAATGATTTAAAAAAAAACCACACATACCTGCAACAGGCAGAGTAGTAGGTTTTAAAGGATATCAGCATTAAAGAGGATAAAGCTGGAAAATAAAAGCCTCTTCCTTGGTGTATATTTGTTGCAAGCCAAATCTGTGTAGTCAGCTCACAAAACTCGTGAAATGTCAGCCAAAACACTTGTATTACATATTCTGCTACTTTTAAATTGAAATAAAAAAATAAATGAGATTATGCTGAGAACAAGCAAAGTGTCCAGTTATGTTTATTTAAACCAAGTGGCAACCTACGGTGATGTCTCCCATTGGTTTGTAAGCTGCCGTTTGGAAGCCCTATATTTCTAATTTAGCTGTTCCCATCTTCTTTTTTTGAAATATTTGGAGAAGAAGGTGGAGCTGGGGAGGAGTCAGGGCTGGATCTGACCTGCTCCGTTTACTTGAACTACTTTTTACTTACTTTAGTTAAAATAAATAAATAAATAAATAAATTGATTTATATATATATATATATATATATATATATATATATAAATAAAATACTGACTAGTGCACTGCTGTTCTTCAACAGCCATTCTTCATTTCCTTGTTATGCTAATGCAACATTTTTATTAGTCCTAACTGCTTCTCCTTTTCATTGTAATGTTGGACCAATAAGGAACTTTACTGCTATTACTGAGTTTATGACTTCTTATGTATGAAAAAAATGCATAGTTTTATTGATTGATTGATTTGATATTGACATTTTTGTCATTTAGAGCCAAGGAGAATAGTCATCTTGGGAAAAACTGGAGCTGGAAAGAGCAGCCTGGCCAACACCATATTTGGAGAGAACCTGTTCAAGATCAACCATACTCTTAACTCGGAAACAAGAGAATGTCAAGCAGAAACCAGATCTGCCAATGGAAGAAAAATCACTTTGATCGACACTCCTGGTTTCTTTGACACTGACAGAGCAGAAAATGAGGTGAAACCAGAGATACTGAGATGCATCACAGAGTGCGCTCCTGGGCCTCATGCATTTTTCATTGTGCTTAAAGTGGAGAAATTCTCTGAGCATGAGAAGGCCATCATTGAGAAAATATACCAATATTTTTCTGAGGAAGCTTTAAAATATGCTGTGGTCATCTTCACTCATGGTGATCAGCTTGATGATGGACAGACAATTGAAGATTTTGTCCGACAAAATAAAGCAATGAATAATCTATTGGAGAAGTGCGGCAATCGGTGCCATGTAATTGATAACAAATACTGGAAAAACAACCAAAAGGATGAATACAGGAGCAACCAGTACCAGGTTCGGAAGCTACTTCAAACAGTAGATGAACTGGCAAACAAAGGAACCTGTTACACCAATGAGATGCTACAAGCAGTGCAGAAAGAAATTATACAAGAGGAGATGCACATCAGAAAGTCATCAACAAACATGGAAGAGATCAGACATAAGGCTAAAATCAGTGTATGGGCTAAGATTTGTAACAGATTGACAGGCATTGCAACAGGTACAGTGATAGGGGCTCTTTGTGGTGCAGCAGTGATGGTTATAGCAGTTTGTGTTGTATTAAAAAATGCTGGAGCAGTGGGAGCAGTGGGAGCAGTGGGAGCAGCGGGAACAGCTGGAACAGCTGGAATACCACTCATAGGCAAACTTGCAATTATAGCAGGAGCAGTGGCTGGTGGCATTAGAGGATACGTGGCAGTGGAGGAGGCAGAGACACCATGGGAAGCAGCAAAGATGGCAGCAGGGACTGTCATGGATGATGCCACGAATCTCTGTAATAAAACAATTGGCTGTTTGAAGAAACAATTAGATGATTGACAGTCATATTGAGCTGCAAATTTTCCCAATCGTATCATTAAAAAGTCATATTTTAAAGTACGTAATGATTGGGATGATTCTGTTTTTCATAAATATATAATGCAAATATGTAAAAAAGAGAAAAAGAAGTATGAACTATATTGACTCAACCAACAATCTGCTAGCATTTTTAAAAAAATATTTTCAAAAAGTGACTGCAGAGTGTGGAAACATTTGTTGTGCTGTGGTGCATTTACTGTAAACTGCAACAGATGCATTTTTAATATTGTTCATGAATGTGAATTTGTCACAAGAATTGTATTAATGTGCCTGGCATTTAAACTGTTGCTTGCAACACATTCACACATTTTACTACATTTGTCCCTGTTGCATAAGGTAGTCAGAAAAAAAGTTTTAGTCATATCATAATACTTGTAATGCTCAATTTCTTCATCATCACAGATGTCAAATAAATAAACTGACTTTGCTTAAATTTTTTTCTTCTTCTTTTTAAAATGATCAAAGTTCTTAATCACCAGAGGAGGCTAAAGATATTCACTGAAAGTTACTGTAGAGTAACAGGAGACCACTGCAAAATTATCAGTTCCTCTGGTTTTACTATTAATAGGTATGTGTTTGAGTAAAGTGAACTTTTGTTTTATTCTATAAACTACTGACAACATTCCTCCCAAATAAAATTATTGTAATATAGAGCATTTATTTGCAGGAAATGCAGAAACTGGTCAAAATAACAAAAAAGATGCAGAGTTTTTAGACCTTGAAAAATGCAAATAAAAGAAGTTCATAATCAATTTTAAACAAAACAATAGTAATGTTTTAACTTAGGAAGCGTTCATAAATCTATATTTGGTGGAATAACCCTCATTTTCAATCACAGCTTTAATGCGTCTTGGCATGCTCTCCACCAGTCGTTCATATTGCTGTTTGGTGACTTGATGCCACTCTTGGCACAAAAATTCAAGCAGCTCAGATTTGTTTGATGGCTGGTGACCATCCATCTTCCTCTTGATCAATTTCCAGAGGTTTTCAATGGGGTTCAGGTCTGGAGATTGGGCTGGCCATGACAGGGTCCTGATCTGGTGGTCCTTCATCCACACCTTGATTGACCTGGTTGTGTGGCATGGAGCATTGTCCTGCTGGAAAAACCAATCCCCAGAGTTTGGGAACATTGTCAGAGCAGAAGGAAGCATGTTTTCATCCAGGATAACCTTGTATGTGGCTTGATTCATGTGTCCTTCGCAAAGACAAATCTGCCCAAATGCAGCCTTGCTGAAGCCCCAGATCATCACCGATCCTCCACTAAATTTCACAGTGGGTGTGAGACACTGTGGCTTGTAGGTCTTTCCAGGGCTCTGTCCAACCGTTAGACGACCAGGTGTGGGCAAAGCTAAAAATTGGACTCAGAGACGATGACCTTACTCCAGTCCTCTACAATCCAATCCTTATGGTCTTTTGCAAACCTCCGTCTGGCTCTTCTTTGTTTCTAAATGATGAAGCGCTTTTTTCTAGCTTTGCACAACGTCAGCCCTGCCCTTAAGAGCCTGTTTCGCTGTGCACTTCACCCCAGCCGCCATTTACCATTGTGTTTGTAGGTCACTCAATGTCATCCTACGGTTGTTGAGTGACATTCGAATGAGTTGGCGGTCATCCCGGTCAGTAGAGAGTCGTTTTCACCCTCTGCCGGTCTGTAGCTGCTTGACCTTGTTCTTATGAACCGCCGTCTTTCTCAGGATGGAAGCAACCTGACGCTCACTGTATCCCTCAGCCAGTAAAGCCAGAAGTGAACCCTTCTTTTCCTCACTCAAAACTTTTCTGTTCTTGAGGTACTACTAGCACTGTTTTTGCCATCCAGCTGGTCCTATTGCAGGAGGACAGTGATGACCACATCAGTGGTTTTTAGACTTTTCCTCATTAAATAAGATTTGGTTCGGGTGGTCACCTGATCAGTACCTCATTAAGTAGAATGAGGTGTGCTTGTGTTGGAATTCAACAGACACTGGGGTGGAAAGGCAGCCACACATGTAGAGATGCTGATTTGAGAAATTAATTATATTAATTAGAAATTTAAGAAATTTGGAGTGGTCTCTTAATTTTTACCAGAGCTGTATATATATATATAGAGAGAGAGAGTTTCATTGTTACACAGCTGTTATACCATTCCTGAGCTAATTCCCTTGATGCATTCAAGTTGTGCACCCAAATCTTTTTTAAGCTTAAAAGTTGACAAAATTAAAAGTTGAAATGTCCATTCAGTGACCATGTTTGGGCACCAGATGGCAGACACACATTTCTTGTTCTCTCCATTCAACTAGCAAGTGAAAGTGAAAGAAATAATCCATAAAGCAGAGAAGGGAGGACCCAGGCTTGTTGTTAGTGGTAAGTTACAGTGAATTTCTTTCAGTTATTTGTTAATACTTCTCACTTATTAATCTGTCGAGGTCAGAGTCAGCACAGACTGATGTAGCTACTACACTACACTCATCCTAGTTACAACAACTTACTCCAGCTTCCTCCCAAAGTCCAGTGACATTCACATTTAGGTTAATTGCTGACTCTAAATTCCCTGCAGGCCTGAGCCTGAGCGTGGGTGATTGTTTGTAGATGAGCAGTATAGATAATGTATGGATGATTCCTGTATTGGGAAGCTAGCAAGATGCATACATATGAAACCAAAACCAAATGATTTGCTCTTCATAAATAAATATGAGTCATTTGACCTCTTAGCTTTCAGTCAAGGGGATATCACAAGCAGTCAGAGACTAACATGCTCTTAAACTACCCCATAAGAAATAACATTATCCATTGTGAAGTTGCTCTTGAGTAAATTTGCTGCCATGAATGTATCAAAATCTTCAGTATTTCAAGCAACACTCCAGACAAACAGCATTAATGATACATTTATTTGTGTCTTCTAGTGCCAAGAGAGTCTAAGTGATCTGGTGAAGAAATAAAGCCAACGGTGCCGCGTCAGTGATAATAAATACTGGAAAAACAACCAACAAGATCAAGCAGCAGTGGAACAGCTGCTCAACACCACTGACAAGATGGCGATGTTAAACAAAGAGATGCACATTCAACAGTCATCAGGAAACATGTCACAGGAAAAGATCAACAAAGGGACTAACAACAGCACCTTTGATGTGCATCAAATGTACATCAAATTAACAGGCCCTGCAGTAGAATCATTTGGAGAAACTTTCTTTGGGCCGGCTGTCGTAGTTTTGCAGGCAAGCATGGGATCAGGAAGAGGAGCAGAAAAAGAAGCAGCAGAAGCAGAAGATGCAGACAACACAGAAAAGGAGAAAGTGATCATTCAAAACAGAATTGTCAGAGAAGCATTGATGCAAATGCCATCAAAACAAGGAGGTGAATGAGACACTGCACAACTAACTGAGAAAGAAGGAACCACAAGTCAAATCGCAAGCAAAAATATACATAACATATAATTTTATGGATTCAGCATTGTATTAGACAAGAATGATGCTGCTCTGCATTAGCTTGGATCCAAACTTCTCTCTTGTGGTATATTAATGTTAAAAAATGCACAACATCATAGCAATAGCTACAGCGCTAAGCTAATATTTAGTAGTAATAGTTTGCATTAGTATCACTATTATACTGATTGTAAGATAACCAGGACATGACAAACTGGCTGTTTATTAATTACTCTTTACCATTTTGTTCCTCTAGTGCCACCAACCAGAATTGTCATTGCAGGAGCAGTTGGAGCTGGGAAGACCATTAAAGGCAGGTTTTGACTGACAACTATTTATCTTGAAATGATTCATTATCTTTCATATCAGGTCATTGTTCACTATTTCCAACCTGTAATGGTTAGACTGCAATAATAATATACTATACTGGACATTCTTTTGCATGTATATTTTTTAATTGAAAATGCAATACGAGCCAAACATAAATGTAAATATTAAACATACCATTATTCTCCTCTAGTGCTAAAACAATACAGCATTGTCCTGCTGGGAAAAACAAGAGCTGGGAAAAGCAGCCTGGCTAACACCATATTTGAAGAGGATGTGTTCAAGGTAAATCATACTACCAACTGTGGAGCAAGTGAATATAAGACAGAGTCAAAATCTGTTCATGGAAGAAGAATCACTCTAATGGACACTCCTGGTTTCATTGACACTGACAGACCTGAGGAGGAGATAAAGAGTGGGATAGTGAGGTGTACCGCAGGGTGCTTGCCTGGGCCTCATGCTTTTCTCATTGTGTTCAAAGTGGAGAAATTCACAACGCAAGAGGAGGCTGTCATCAACAAAATATGCCAATCTTTCCCTGACGAAGCTTTAAAATACGCTGTAGTGGTTTTCACTCATGGTGAGCAGCTCAATAAGGGAGTGACATTCAAAGATTTTGTCCACCAGAACAAGGGTATGAAAGAGCTAGTGAAGAAGTGTGGCAATCGGTGCCATGTTGTGGATAACAAATACTGGGAAAAAAACCAGCAGGGTGACAATAGGAGCAACCAGCTCGGGGTGGCAGAGCTGCTTAACACAATAGACAAAATGATGATGGAAAACAAAGGAGGCTACTACACCAACAAGATGTTGCAAGCAGTGGAGAGAGAAACAGAAGAGGAGAGCAACAGACCACCAGTAGAAAACATACCAGGAGACACCATCAATGTCCCGAACAACAGTGTCTCCAAGAACATATGGATCAAATTAACAGGTCCTGCAGCAGAATCAATGGCACAAACTTTCCTCAGTCCTGTTCTTGAAGTTTGGCAGGAAACTAAGGGGGAGGAAGTAGAGGCAGCAAAGGAAGCAGAAGAAGAGAAAGTAGAAGAAGATGAGAAAATAGATCCACCAGAAGAAAAGGAAGCAGAAGAAAAAGCTAAAGACAAAGGAGAAGATTTGCTAGAGGAAGAAGATGAAGAAGAAAAAAAAGAAGAAAAAGAAGAAGCAGGGCAAGGAAGTGGATTTGGAAATTTTTTGTGTGGTGTATTCACGTTTCTTTTTGGCCTAGGAACAGCAGTAAGCAATACAGCTTTAGGTGCACTGGGAGCAGTAATGACAGGAGCCACATTAGTAGTGGGTGGAATCGTAGCGGCAGCACTAGGAGTGTGGGCATTAATAAAATTAGCCCCACTAATAGCATGGTTTGTAAAAAAAATTAAGCAATTAAGAGGTTATTGGGATTTTTGCATGCAACATCGTGGAATCATATTAGTGGTTATCTTCTCATTGCTGCTGCTGTTATTTTGGAACTGTTCATGGCTTTTATTAATATTGATTTTGTTGCCAGTGTTGTTCTTGCTAATATAGAGGTATGTCAATGTAGATTTCATGATTTCAATGAGTGGTGCATTACCACCACACAGTGGACTGGAGTCAGCACATTCTCATCAATGGGCTCTCAGTCTCATTATGCTCCATGCAGTACCTGCTGTGCAAAGTTTGACACCTAGTGGTAAAATTCATGATACTACCTGGTCTAGTGTTTGGCTTAATATTTAACCAGTTGGAAAATCTTTACACTTCATGTTTCACTTTGCCTTACTGATGCTCTTGCTGATTTATCCAAACAAAACTTTCCTATTTCTGACATGCTTATGATGTTTTCCCAAAATGTTCTGGGGAGAATCCTTAAGATCTGCATGTAAGAAGAGTATTTAACCTAACTGTGCCTCAACATTTTGCCTTTTTTTTTTTTTTTCCCAAAATAAAAAAACTTTAACAGCTTTATTGTGAAATAATTCTTCGGTAATAATGTGTCTCTTTCTTCATAAAACCATGAACCAAATCACATTTAGGTTGTTCATCAGGCTGAATGAAAAGCAAACTACCAAACAATGTGCATTATGTGAGATAACTGACTTCCATTTTTAATCTAAACGAGTTACACATGAGATTTGCTAATTATGGTTAGTAAGTAGTAAAATGTTGAATCAAATTGAATTTAAATTGGAAAATCATATAGTAAATTGTCAATGTGCAATGCAGGAACAACCAATAAAGATGTATGGACAAAATGACAGACTTCAACATTAATAGTTTTTCAATTTGTTGAAAATTCAAAACACAATAATTGATATAAATCTTTATTTGTAGCTGCTGAAAGAGTCTGTTCTCTTTTTTCTCCATATTTTCATTTTGTAAAATCTAGGTTATGGTCTTTTTCAAACAATACTTGTGTGTTTTCCAGTCTGTTTTATGTTTTTGATTAAACCTCAAATTTGATATTTGTGATTAGAAAAAAAAAAAATCTAAAAACAAAGTATTAGATTTTATCAGTATTATTAACATTTCCTAAAACACAGGTTCATTCTGAGAAATATGGTATATTCAGACCCTGCTGGCAGCAAGAAATATGAGGTTGTATCTAGTGTCATATCCCTCTGGCATGCAGTCTGGTTACAAGGAGTGTACTAGGTGTACTCATTTGTGCTCATTTAGTTTGCCACCAAGAAACAAGATTAGCAGTTGGAGGAACAACACAAGAGGCAAACCAGAAGTCAAAGAATGAGTGGTAAGTCGCACACGCACACACACCTCTATAAAATAATATAGTGAGTATTTCCATGTAGTATGATTAAGGTCTGTCTATATTATTAAATGATGTGCATTTTATGATACAATAATTGACATTGCGTTCAATAAGGGTCAAAGCATTTACTATATTAAAGCAAATAGTCCAGCTCAAAATTATACAGTATCAATCAGATTTACAAAATGCATATATGCATAGCGACATGTGAATACTGATGGGCCTGTAAGCAGTAGTCAGTATTATTTGATGCTCATGATTTGACAGAAGTTTTCACTACATCTGAGCTTTACAGACTATATTTTATGAAACACATGGGACAAAATAGAGTAATGCAGCATATATCATTGACAGTGTCATAATTGTCTCACAGACTTTACCAGAAGGATTGTGGTTTTGGGAAAAACTGGAGCTGGGAAGAGCAGTCTGGCCAACACCATATTTCAAGAAACTGCATTTCAGATAGACCATACACCTGAATCCGGAACAAGCAAATGCCAAGCAAAGTTCAAATGTATCAACGGACAGTCGATAAAGTGGGTCGACACTCCTGGTTTCTTCGACACAGGAAGGTCAGAGGAGGAGATGAAGTCTGAGATACTGAGGTGTATCATTGAGTGCGCTCCTGGGCCTCATGTTTTTCTCGTTGTGCTGAAAGTGGAGAAATTCACTGAGCACGAGAAGGACGTCGTCAAAAAACTGCTCCAATATTTCTCTGAAGAAGCTTTAAAATATGCTGTTATTGTCTTAACTCATGGTGACCAGCTCCCTGAAAAAATGAAGATCGAGGAATTTGTCAGTAAAGGTAAAGATCTCAGTGATTTGGTGAAGAAGTGTGGGAACCGCTGTCATGTCTTTGATAATAAATACTGGAAGAACCAACAAGGGAATGATGAATACAGGAGCAACCAGTTCCAGAGAGAAGAGGTGCTCAAAACCATAGACAAGATAATTGAAGAAAACAAAGGAGGCTGCTACACCAATAAAATGCTACAAGGAGCAAAGAAACAAATACAGCAAGAGGAGGACAACATTAAACTGTCACCAGGAAACATGACAGAAACAGAGATCAAGCAACAGGCTAAAGACAGTGCATTTAAGAAGCTTTTGAACGAAGTGGGAAATACTACAATGGGTCTATTATTAGGAGCTTTCCTTGGGGTGGCAGTTCTGGCTGGAATGACCTTTATAAGAAAAGTGTAGATCATCTATAAATATTTCACCAGGGGAAATCACACGAGGCCAAAACCGGGGTCAGAAGTCAAAATCAGTGCATGTGAAAAGCACTCTGTGTATATTTTGTGATATTTCTAATATAGTACATTTGACACATATTGATACAGTATCATGTGTTTAATTGTTTTTCTTTGTGAATCATCTATATAACGGAAGTCAGGTTTTGTGAATGTTTCATCTGATATTTTTTTTAATAACAAAAAAAAAATAAAGGACATATTCGTAGTTATTTTTTTCATGATATGACAACAAGATACTGCTGACTCCATTAATCATAATTCACACACATTTCACAGGTTTTTACTGTGTATCCTTCAGTAATTCATAAAGATTGCAATGATTAATGAAACCACCACCTCATCATGATCCATTTTGGGTTCTGTGTACCATTAGCTAACATTTGATTCTGCTTTCATGGATTTGTTGTTATTTTCCTTGTAGGCTTTACCTATTCTGTCTCTGAGTCTCTGAGAAAACAAGACTTAAAATAAGATAAAATGTATGAAATGGCTGGACCGTCTATGTTCAAATTATGATTTTATAACCATGATGTCATCAACAAAAATCATTAATTCAATCATTATGCTATTATTTCTGCAGTGTTTATGTATAAAATAACTGATTGGAGAGAAAGTTAGAACAGAATATCTTTTCTTATTCTTCCTGTTCTACTCAGATGATCTTTTAGTTATTTTTTCATGCTTTTAGCTTTTTTTACAATCATAGTGTGAGAGAGACAGTGACATACATTTTGTGATATATTGAGTTATTCATATACAAATAAACATGTTTAACCCATTAAGACCAAAAAAGACCATGTATTCCTCTGTGCATTAAACATTATAAAAATAAAAAAAAAACAAGAAAAAACAATAAATCAATAAATAAAAGGTTAAATTGAACTTTGAGAAATGTGATTTGTTCGTTTTTCCAGCCTTATACAAGTTTGAAGGCAAAGCAAATTATTTATAACAAATGTAAATACAATACACAACGTGGTTTTCCAGTACACACATTCACTTGGACTCCAGGATGAACTGACTAGATTTTGCTGCTCAGAGGTCAAAGGTAAAGCTTATGGCCACGACTCACAAATTCACTGTGACGTTGTCATGTTCTACAGAATCACTTCTGGACATTGCTCAATGCTGTAACTCAGGAAAGAGAGATTAAGACCATATTTCCTGCAACTTGGTTGGTTGGTGGAGGCAAACAGCCACAAAACACCTTAGGTATAAATTCATTTCATTGATATTGGAAAATAACAGTGAATTAGCAAAAAATTCTGCTGGGCTTATGGGCATGATGTCTGACTTTGACATTAGACACTGTTACGTTCCTCCTCATAATTATAGTAATCATAGTGTTTACTTCTCTAAACATTTACCATGACAATGATCTTTAGGAGGAAGTTGGCAAGAAAAACTAATTTTAAAAAAGGTTCACCTTGTTCTGTCTCAGATATATTGTCCATCCAGTCTGACACAAAAGTTAGGTCTGCCAAAGACTAATCACTTGCAGTTAAAGCATATTTTAATCTGAGTTGTGGAGGAACTGTAACACTTATTTTGTGACTTCCTTTAAGACCAGAATAGCACAGGTACCTGGACAGATACCATAGCAGAGGACTATGGTGTTATTGTTTTTGGCTTGTTTGTGTGTACAGTTGATTACCTGAAGATAGGTGTGGATGATGCTGGTAAAAAAATGTTTCACTTGTTCTGTCTCAGACAAAACACTACACCCTAAAAAGGTATGAAGAGGTGCAGCTGTGTGAGAGAGAAGGTATGGTCGGACTCATACCCAGGCCACTCAGTCTGGGATCCACAACAGTTCAGCCACTGGTTACATCCAACTCTAGAACACAACATCTTATTATTAGATTTATAGTATTATTAACAGATTATTAGAGGCACGTCTTTATATATATAAGATATATATATATATATATATATA
>CM076670.1:4216423-4324535 GCA_038496675.1 Rachycentron canadum | reverse complement strand
GTAGTGCATTATACAAAAGTCATTATTCTCCCATAGAACTAAACACAAGGAGGATCGTCCTGCTTGGAAAAACTGGATCTGGGAAGAGCAGCCTGGCCAACACCATATTTGGAGAGGAACTGTTCATGATCAACCATACTTTCAACTCTGAAGCAACAGTATGTGAAGCCAAAACCAAATCTATCAACGGAAGAAGCATCACTTTGATCGACAACCCTGGTTTCTTTGACCCCGGCAGTAATGAGAAGGAGATGAAGCCTGAGATAGTGAGGTGCATCACAGAGTGCGCTCCTGGGCCTCATGCTTTTCTCATTGTGCTTAAAGTGGAGAAATTCACTGAGCATGAGGCGGCCATCATCTCACGCATGTGTGAACATTTCTCAGAGGATGCTCTGACCTATGCTGTGGTTGTCTTCACTCATGGTGATCAGCTCCCTGAGGGACTCACGATTGAGGAGTATGTCAAGCTAAGTGAGGGTCTGAGTGATCTAGTAAACAAGTGTGGCGGCCGGTGCCACATTGTTGATAATAAATACTGGAAGAAAAATCAAGAGGATGAATACAGGAGCAACCAGTTCCAGGTGGCAAAGCTTCTCAATACAATTGACGAGATAATGATGGGAAACAATGACGGCTACTTTACCAATGAAATGCTAAAAGCAGTGGAGGAAGAAATACAGAGAGAGGAAGCACACATCAGACAGTCAGGAAACATGCCACAGGAAGAGGTCAGGAAGCAGGCTAGGAGCAATGTCTTAAAGAAGCGGGTGGGCAAATCATCCTGGACATGGGTTACAGGTGTTGTAGGTGGGGCAGTCATAGCAGGATCTACAATTGCCTCTGTTGTGTTTCTCAAATCAAAGGCAACATTAGCAGCCCCATTACTGAATAGAATAGAAACCTCAGTTATAGATGTGATAAATGCATCATCTCTTCCAGTATTTGATCTTCCAGTAGTCAGTGCACAAAATACATTTGAAGCCACTATGGACAAACTTATTGCTTTGTGTGAACGAACATTCAATCCTTGGAACCCATTTGAGTGAAAACTACTGAGGCAGAATAAAAAGAAAAAGATTCACCTTGGCATAGTTGGTAGCAATCATTTACAAAAACGATTAAAATAATTTTACATGAGCTGCAAATGGGTATATAAAATGAAATAGTATTAAGTTATTTATTTTGTTTAATTTTATAGGCTTCTTTATGGAATTCCTATGTCTGATTTACATTTTGTATACTGCTAACTATGATTACCTTTTTAATATGATTGATAAATGGTAAAAAGAGAAGTAAAATATGAAAGTATAAAATATGTGTTTCTGGCATCTTCAGTTAATGATCATTTTCTAGTGGGATATTTAGTTACTCTATACGTGATTTGTTCATGTTTGTCACTTGGATTATGCAAGACTAAAACAACTGATAAGTCACAATGTCAAATTCCATGAAAACCAAAACCAAACTGCTACAGCAACAAATGTGTATTTATCCCTGACTGAAAATAGTCCCCAACTAATGCATCATGTAATCTCTACTAAAAACAAGTGTCTGTTTATATATATAAAAAAAAAAGGAGAACAAAGGACACATCAACCAGAGAATACTGATGATTGAATGATATTTACTGTGTATCCTCATTATTTCACAGATAATAAAAGATAAATAAAAGATAAAATAACAAAAATAAATGATACCATCATCTTATCATTTAGTTTTGGTTTCTCTGTAATGTTGAGGTAACATTAACTTTACATCAAAGTAAAGATCTCAGTGATCTGGTGAAGAAGTATGTGAACCGCTGTCATGTCTTTGATAATAAATACTGGAAGAACAAACAACAGGATGATGAATACAGGAGCAACCAGTTCCAGAGAACAAAACCATAGACAAGATAATTGAAGAAAACAAAGGAGGCTGCTACGCCAATGAGATGCTAATTTTTTCATGAGAACCAGAGCAGAACAAATGCGTCAAGATTTAATGTGCATCCTTCAGTATTTCAGGGATTACAACGATAAATGATATAATCATACGATCCTGATCAGTTATAGGTTCTCCATAAGTGTCAGGTAATATTTGATTTCGCTTTCATGGATATTTTCTTTGTAACAAAATCAATTATTCAAGAATAGATAAGTAAGTTGGATGAATGGGTTTATTTCAATCCTCATTTGGTCTTTAAACATAATATCAGATAACTTTAGTGTCCCCGTTTTTGCCACACTCCTGATTACCTGCTTAGTTTCTGCTATTACAGAAATAAGTGATTTCACATCAGCAGTACTGGTCCCTAATAAATGGACTAACATGACTGTGCACACACAAAACCAATCTCTCATAGTGCACATCAACAAAATGATGTGACTGCAGTATCATAACTCAACATTAGCTCTGCTTTTTCAACATTGCTTATTTAATCTAATACCACAGAGCTATACAATATTCAGCCATTTTATAACTCAGCTACGTTTATGATCATTCTAGAGCAACAGAGGTTAAGAGTGAAATACATAAAGATGAAGAGTGCATCAGACAGTCATCGGGATCAGACCAGATCAGAAAGCGGCCTAAAAGCAATGTCCTTAAAAAGTGGATGGACTGTCCACAACTTTACTTTCCTCCTGCAATATCACACATAAAGATGAGTTTACTCATCATACATGATTTGAAGAATCCCAACACTTTACTAAGACACTTGATGTTGGTTTGTGCTTTGTCAACTGTCTGTGATAATGTCACATCATCACTTGCAATGAAAGCATGTATTCTGAATTTCTGATTTCTGTTCCCAAAAATTGAAAACAAAAATATTCATTGTTTTTTTCCATTTGGTTTGTTTGTGTGTACTGTTGATTCACAGAAGCTGGGTGCACACTTTGCTATTAAAATCAAAAAACTAAAAGAAACTTGTTCTCATTCAGACAAAACACTCCACCTTAAAAAGGTATGAAGAAGCGCAGCTGCCCTTCCCAGACACACAAGGTAGACAAATACCAAGTATTGCTTTAATTATGTATGGCATTCTTGACGCCAAATCTGTCACCTAACCTGCAGAGTCGGCGTGGCGTGCAGAATCATCACGCTGAGCACCACAAAAGGTTTCACTTCAACCTGCTAAAAACTGCGTTCATTAACTCCTTAACTAACTTGACTTATTTGCTCTTTAATAGCTGTAATTAAAAAACTGCGCTGAAGCAGTCCTTTTTGAAGTGGAATGAAAAATTTCAACGTGGCAGGAAGCAGGATGTCAATTTAGATTACTACACTTCTATAACTTAAAATTCTAGGAAGTTGAATTACTGAACAAATTACAAATTTAAAGCAAAGTGTAAATAGTAATTAAAAAAAAAACCCCACTGATTCTCTGATAGAGCATAAATTTGACTATATGTAATTATTATACATGATATTTTGCATTTGCTTATACTTAATAATGGAGATTTTGAAGTGGAACATATTTGATGGCTTGACTCCTGCATATGTGATATTCTGTTGTTCCATTGTTCAGTTGCAGCCCAAATAAATAGTCGCTGGTAGAAAACGAAAGAGTCAAACCACAGCGAGAGAGCAGAAGGAAACACACGCAAGGACGTCTCTTGGTGTTTACAGTGATTTCTTTTTTTGACAACATGGATGGTGAGTTGAGCTTGCATTATATCAGCATCAGCACTTAGTGATACATTTCATATGAATCATATGAAAGAAAGAAACATATTTAAACAGATAGAGAGATAAGCTGAGGTTCAAATCACTGTCATCAAAGTTTTGTATGAATGACATTTGGGGGTATATTTGGTTGATGACAATTACGATCGTGTTCACAGCTGAAAGACAACTGCTGATGCTGTAAATTAACATTTTTCATTCTTTTTGACATTTCTTTGACAAATTATTAAATAATTAAATCAGAACATAATTGGCAAGATAAGCAAAGAAAAAGTAGTTGTTGCAACCCATGTGCAAAGTGCTTTCATAACCAAAAGACAAGTTACCAGAGCAAGTGAAAGTTAAATTAAACGTGAAATGTAACAGCTGTCATTGTTCTGCTCTAGTGCCAACAAGGAGGATTGTCCTGCTGGGAAAAACTGGATCTGGGAAAAGCAGCCTGGCTAACACCATACTGGGAGAGGACTTGTTCAAGATAAGTCATTTTCCCACCTCAGAATTGAGCAATTCTCAATCACAAACCAAATATCTCAACGGGAAAAGCTTCACACTGATTGATGCTCGCAGTTTTTTTGACACACAAGGGTCTGAGGCAGAACTCAACTCAGAGATACTGAGGTGTATCACAGAGTGCGCTCCAGGGCCACATGCATTTCTCATTGTGCTGAAAATGGAGAAATTCACACAGCAAGAGAAGGAAGTTGTCAAAAAAATATGCCAACATTTCTCTGAAGAAGCTCTGAAATACGCCGCAGTCATCTTCACCCATGGCGACCAGCTGCCCAAGGGAATGAAGGTTAAGGAGTTTGTCACTAAGAACGAAGGGCTGAGTGATCTGGTGAAGAAGTGTGGAGGCCGTTGCCATGTTGTTGATAATAAATACTGGAAGGACTACAAAGAGGACAAGTACAGAAATAACCAGTTCCAAGTGGCACAGATACTCAACACAATAGAGGAGATGATTAAGGCAAACAAAGAAAGCTGTTACACCAATGAGATGCTACAGGCAGTGAAAAGAGAAATACAGAGAGAGGAAGAAGACATTAGACAGTCAGCAAGAAACTTGTCAGAGAAAGAGATTAGAAACAGGGCTAAGATCAGTGTATTTGACATGTTGTTGATCAAATTAGCAGGTATCGCAACAGGTGTATTGTTAGGGGCTTTGCTTGGTGTTGCAGAGATGGTTACATCATTGGTTACAGATTTACACAAGCTCCCAAGTGTAGCAACAGTTGTTGCAACGGCCACTGAAAGTGGGCTACTGAGGGGCAGTCAAATAGGACTCGCTGCATCTGAAGGAGCACAAAGTCCAAGGGAAGCTGTGCAGCAAGCAGCAGAGGCTGTGTGGACCACGACCACATTAAGTTTAGGAATAGGGGCTCCATCAAATCCAAAAACCAATAGAGCACAGACAATACGATGCAACAGGATGTGCAGCATTGATATTGATGTTAGATTAGCTGGCAGATGAGATCAACCAGGATCAATGGGTGTACTTGTTTTAAAGATGGATAAGAAATATATATGTAATTTACATTACTTACTCTTGAGATGTTGAATAATATCACTTTGTTTTATTTTCTTGTTGTTGCCCTTTTCATAATCTAAATTACAATAATAATTTTACTTTTTTAACTGTACAATTGTGTTCTGTATGTTAATGAATGAATAGGGCAATCTGTCAGTCAAAATCAATTTAAAATTTAAATTTTTAAAATGTTAAATTTTTTGAAAAATGAAAACTGATGTGTATAAATCCTATTAGAGTTTTTGCTTGTAACCTAAATTAATCAATTATATAGTGAAGTGATTTACAGTTTCTGTTTGATTATGTTAAAATAAATTCTACACCTCAAACTTGCCATTCATATATTTCAATTTAGCCATACTGCCACCATGAATATCACCGCAACTAGGGTGTTGTGATATACCGGTATTGAGGATAACTGTAATATTAGAGACAAAACACACAAACAAAGTTAAAGGTGAATCTAACTGACTAGTATATTTTTTTCCATAGATATTGCATTGATATAATTATTGTGTATACACAAGTTCTCAGGTGAAATGTAAAAGGATGTTACACTTACACAATATTAGCTCAGTCTTCACAGGTTTGGCTCTGCATTCTTCCCTTGCTGGCTCTTGGCATTGCACTTTGAAGGGGGTCTCAGACGAATGTTATGGCTTGTGGTAAGTCAGCATTTTCATTGTGGCACAGGGCAGCCAGGTGGAGTCTAAGAGAAAGAGAAAAATGGAAAAGATTACACAGAACCTTCAACCACAAGTGTAACTTATGACACACGGAAAGCTTGTAAATATACACATATACTCTACAAATACTGTATTTTCAGTGGTATCAGCCACTACCAATACAACTCATGTAATGGTTATTGAAAATGCCACTCATTAACTCACTTCCAGGTTGTACAATGCTGCCACTTTGCTTAGAAAAAGTCTGAATCCATTAATTTTTAGACTATTTTAAATTAGAAAACATGGGTTATAAAGCCCCAGATGTAAGGAACCAACTGACATGGTAATCCCTGTATTTTCAAACACAATGCACAGGAATAATAATGCAATAAGTAGCAGGTCTCAGTCCACTTCCTGGGCCCTCTCTGCTTCCACTGCTATGATGTATGCTAATGAGCCAGAGGGCTAAACAACTGGACATGAGGATGCTAGCTTTAGCTGGTACTAGCCCTACCTTACAAAGCAAAGCTTATATTTCTCAAATTAAATTAAAAGTGTATTTTCACACGTATGAAATGGGAAATGAAAGTACTTCAGGAATACACTGCTAATTTGTAGTGCCCATCTCAGCGCAGTGCGGCGGTCTACCTGCTGTACCTCTGCAGGCAGGGTGAACACCTGTCCATTTCAGCCGGCAGTTTTGGGAGAAACCAACAGGGAAGGGGTGTTTGTGACATTTTGAGTTATAATCTGGTATTGGAAGAATGCATTGACTCATGATTTTAAAAAAAAAATACTGAAATACTAACGATAGATGGTAAAAATATTGATAGAATAAAAAAATCTATATATATTTAAAAATCCAGATATGAAAAATCAGGTGGGACTCATACCCCCTCCCCTTATTTGAATGGGTGTGACTCCTTTGCTTAATTGAGCTCTTCCCTGCATGTGAGAAATCCAACAGAATGGCTGAACCTCAGCAGGAGCTTGGGGTCATGTTGGCCCAGAGTCAGTTCTGCTGCTCAATATGTCTGGAGCTGCTGAAAGAGCCAGTCACCATCCAATGTGGACACACTTACTGCAGAAGTTGTATTGACAGATGCTGGGACCAGGAGGAGGCGAAAGGAAAATACAGCTGCCCTCAGTGCAGGGAGAAAGTCACCCCCAGGCCTGCTCTGCGGAGGAACAACATACTGGCTGAGGTAGAGGAGATAGTTTGAGAGTTTTTCAGCCACTTCATACCACTGCAAATATATATAATGCTTCAATAGTAACAACAACTATATCTGCGTTTAGATATATGGGTGAGAAGTCAATAAATAAAGTTAAAAATTGTGCTGGACAGCACATATGTGATGGACCATTTGGTGTCAAATCAGAGTCCAGGAAAGTGGCTTTAGCTTTGTATCAGATTTTGGTCAGCGTTTGTCTTTTTAGGCCCGTAAAATATGTCGAATTATACATTTCCACAGTCTCAAATGCACCTTCTCTAGGAAGACATGTTTTGTTTTTTTGTGTTGTTACTCGCCTCATCAAACTTTGTAGCATAGAAGACAAACATGTTATCAGTTTAACCAAAACAACTGTATTTCATGCTCTTTGAAAAAGTCCTCAATGAAGACACTTATCTCTATTTGTGTGGTTAAAAAAAAAATGCATAATTTCTGTATGTGCATTTAACTATAAGTCATTGCAGATTATATTCTTTGTCAGGGCCTCACTGTAAAAAAAATAAAATAAAATAAAAAATGTAACTGACAGATGCGACATTCAACGCAGTTGTTAAAGTTTATATTCCATATTAAAAAATGATTTAGTAATTCCTCTTAAATGATGCAACTTGGCAAACTAGGTACTATAAATTACATCTGGTAAACTATTATCCCTTAAAAATACAACTGAATTAGTTTCATGATTGGTGTTTTCTTCATGACATGGAAATTATAATTTTCTTTAATTCCCTCCTTTCCAGTGAGCATCCTGAACACATCTTTCTTTCAGTTCTTGCAAATCTTTTAAGACAGGAATTGAATAATTGCGGAGACACCGAGGCAAAAATCAAACCCTAAAGAGGACGATTTTTCTACCATGTCTCAAATTTTGTCTATTTTTGTATCAATGAAAAGGCCTTAATCAATATACATCAATAATTACTTGTTCATGCTACTTACACAGACACCTTGTTTTTATTCATAGTCTGCTCTCATTCAACTGTTGTCCTGTCGGTCTCCTAAGTTTTTCTCACCACCTTCCTTTTTATCAGGTCGTGGAGAAGCTGACGAAGACAAGCACCCAACAAGATTCTCCCTCTGCTGCTCTGGCCTGTGCCAGTCCAGCAGATGTTGCCTGTGATTTCTGCTCTGGGACCAAACCTAACAAAGCCACCATGTCCTGCCTGACGTGCTTGGCGTCTTATTGTGCAGCTCACCTCAAGCTTCACTACACTGTTCCTGTGTTGAAGACACATCAGCTGGTCTCAGCCACAATCCCACTGCAGGAGAAGATGTGTGCTACACACAACAAGCTGATGGAGGTCTATTGTCAGACAGACAAGAAGAGTATCTGCTATCTGTGCAATATGGATGAGCATAAGTGGCATTGTGTGACCTCAGCTGCAGCAGAGAGGGCAAAGGAACAGGTAGCAACAAAACATTATAATTAAAAAAATATTAGAATTATAAATACTCTTTAAGACTCACTATGTTGCGCCAACAATTTCTTTTAGAAACAGCTGATTGTAAGTCAAAGGAGAGTCCAGAGGAGATTCCAGGAGAGAGAAAAGGAGCTGAATGAGCTGAATCAAGCACTGGAGCATTTCAAGGTAAGGACTGGTGGGTGTACAACTCGTCAGCCACCTGGTAAAACATTGCAACAAACATTTTAAGTAAATATTTCAGAGGCTCTTATGCAACACCAGTCAAAAGTATGGACACACGTTCCCATTTGTGCATATAAAATAACCACTACAGATGCATGTGCAGTGTTCAGATTTTTGTGCTGCACCACTGACTGTTGATTTCTGTGTGAGCAACTGGTTAGCAATTGCAGCTGGGTCCAGATCCAAAATAAGTAATAGCAAATATCTACATAATATCATTGCATAAATAGTAAGTTGTGTGCGACTCCAGGAAGACTACCTCACTTTAGGATACAGAGTGTATTTTAAAAGGAAAAACTTGGATGTATTTCTTTGTACAAACAGATTCACACCCAGACTACATTACAGCACTGTGATAAGATCTTTGATGAGCTGATCTCATCCATAAAAGTAAGACGCAGTTTGACAAAGCGGGCGATCCAAGATCAGGAGACGTATGCAGTGGCTCAGGCTGAAAAGCTGCAGCTGCAGCTTGAGGAGGAGATCACCAAGCTGAAGAGGAGAGACGCCGACCTGGAAGAGCTTTCTCACACAGACGATCACATCTATTTCATTCAGGTAACAGGCACTTTCAATGTGGTGTACAACAACTTAATGTTTTTTGTTTTTTACTACTATATCTATTACTTTGTCATTTTATGTTATGTCAGTTCCACATGAATGGAAGATTTAATGATGAACCGCACAACCTAACTGTTCATAATTGCAGAGGCTTAAAAGAAGATGTCAGCTCAGGTTTTTCTCAAAGGTGCACTTGCCTAAAGGGACATCTGCTGGCCACATTTTGACATGACACTGCATGATGACTATACAGGAATATCATGGGTTTTTAAACCTTTTTTCTTTTGTCTTTCTTCTGGTGTCTGACATACTGAATTCCCTTCAGACTTTCCAGTCCCTCTCCACCTCCTGTGAATCTCCAGATTTGCCACCTGGAGCTGTTGTTCGCCCTCGACGTTCAAGCACAACAGTGACTGACCTTATGTCCAAGCTGAGAGATGACATACAGAAGCTCCTGAAGGACATCTGGCCTAGGATCTATTACTCAGGTACATGACACAAATATACAAGGAGTAATACAGTGTTATTATTCAGCTCCAGTGATATTTAGTTGTTTTTTTTTTTTTTGTCAGCAGCCACTGCAAATGTTGTTCTGCCACCTGTGCCAAAGAAGAGAAATGAGTTTTTACTCTGTGAGTAAAAGACTTGAGCCTTTCACCAATACATTAATGAACGGGATATCACAAGGTTAATGTTGGTATTACCTGTGTTCTTCCTTCAGATAGCTGTCCTTTAACACTGGATGAGAACTCGGCGCACAGAGGCTTGTACCTTTCACAAAAATCCAGGCGGGTAACAAGTGTATGCTATGATGAATATTGCACTCCTCACCCAGACAGGTTTACAAAGATGAGGCAGGTGTTGTGTGGAGAGGGATTGTCAGAGCGATGCTACTGGGAGGTCCGTTGGAGTGGTGGTACTTGGTCGGTGGCAGTGTCGTACAGAGACATGAACAGAACATCGTCGTATGACTCTGAGTTTGGAAAGAATAACAAGTCATGGAGTTTAGAGTGCTCGCCAGATGGTTATATTTTCCAACACAACACAGGAAGCAAGGTAGTGTCGGGTCCTCAATCCTCCAAGATCGGCGTATACCTGGATTATAAGGCAGGTACTCTTTCTTTTTACAGCGTCTCTGACACAATGACTCGGCTCCACACAGTCCACAACACCTTCAGTCAGCCTCTCTACCCCGGGCTTGGGCTGAAGAGTAGTATATCAAACAGTGGACATTATGCCGAACTGGTGAAGTTATGGTGATCAGACTTGTATCTGGGTGGTTTTATTGTGTGCCACTGTTGATCAGGCTCTAATTGGCCCTCCAATATAACTGGATACCATGTGATGGATGAGAGGTTGTAATCTTACAAGAAGTTAACCTTAAATGTCTGATCCTCCTAATGCACTTCAAATATTTTCTGTGTTTCTTTTGTTGCACAGTTTTTGTGCCAAATTTCTGTGTTGCTTTTCAGCATTAACAAGAAATTCTGAAGAGGGGGGGAAAAAAAAAAAACTCACTAATATCTAAATGAAAGTTGCAGTTTGAATAGCAACATCCAAAGGCCCAAATAGACAGTTCCCTCATTAAATAGTGAAGTGTTTGGTGAACACAGGACTTTTTAAAAATGTTTTCTTAGTTGTTTCAGAGTAGTATGGACCTCAGTGTTTAGTGTTGGTTTTTATAGCACTTAATGTGACATGCTTGTTACATGGTTTGCTTTCATTTGTTCTCTTTGGTTTGGCAACTTTTTGTAACAGTTTATAAATTACTTCAAGCTGAAGTTGCATTGTTTCAGTGTGCTGACTGTGCAGACTTAAGTTAATATTACAGATGAAAAATCAATAAATAAAATCATAATACTTTGAGTTTCATTTGTCTCTGTTCTGCCACAGAACATTCGGAGGCTAGATTTTAAACAGTATGAAATGTATAATTTGAAGTGTCTTGAGCAATGAGACATTTGTTTGTCAAAAACTTGTCTTTGCCAATTAATTGTATATTGAAGGACTTGCTGGCTAAAACCAATGCAGTATAAGTAGAGAGGTGTTGCTTCAACTGTACAATCAGTTGCTGATTAAGTTTACTCAACCCTGACTGATAAGTAACGCTTTGTCACCAGTCAAACAAAACACCCAGGTGTGGTTCTGGTCATGAGTTAGAAGGAAGCTTTCTGAACAACAGGTTTGCATTGGTGTAAACAAAAGTTCACATGGACTAAAATATTTTACTTTTTTATTTCTAAAGAAAAAGACTTTAAACTTAATAATTCCCTCTATCTACAGTAGTATTAGGCTCATAACCTACAGAAAAGGTTAATAGAGAAGCAGCAAGACTGTCATGTTATGAATATGCTTGATGAACTCTGTACTTATTGTGCCACCCAGATTTAGTTTTGGTTCTTGAATGCTTCAGTTCCACACACCCCCCCCCAAAAAAATGGTAATGCTATTGGAGTCTTGTCTCTTCATGCTAATGGAGAAAGTCTAGGTACATACCATCCTGCCCATAGCATGAGTAAGAGTGTACCTTTTTGATTTTAGTTCAACTTTATTAAAGTTATGATAAATTTTCTTCAGGCCACAGACAGTCAACACTAGTGAAAGTGTTTATTTTCTACAATAATGTCAGACATGTTTTGTTTTTTGTTTTTTTTAAAAAAAAGGTTGAGACAAATGTGCATGTAATATGGCCTTTGCTAACCTTTTTTTTTTTATCAGCACCTGGAGCATGTGATTGCTCTGCTTTTGCTCTGTGCTCAAACAGGTGAAAGCGACCTTTTAATAACATGGAATAAATAGTTAACTTTGGCTCTATTTGCATTGGATGTGACGTTAGTTAATTTAGTTTTTTTGGGGGGGGGTTTGTAAATTAAATTTATTCTTTAGTCATTTTTGTTAGTGTTTTCATGAGATGTGTGTGTTTCCATGCTTCCTGCTGGGATCAATACAACGCCTCGTCCTGCAGGAGAGAGGGGGAGTCAGTCAGGTGACACTGCTGTTGAAACCACTCCTCAGACTGGATTTTACGGATGTTCGTCCTTAACCACCTTTTTGCTGCAGGATGATGGATGATATTTACCATTATCCCGTTTTCTTTGAATGCGACAGTCCGATCATGGAGCAGAGCAAGAGAATAGAAAATTATTTCTCGATTCGTCGCAAATCGCGCGGGGGTGTCTGCGGAAGACTGAGGACTGCGGGGGATAAGGTCTTCAGTATTTCTTTCAAAGATCAGAAAGGTGGGTCTCAAAACAACGTCCATTATTAAATGATCGTGCGCTGTTTTGTAATGATAAGCACATACATTCAATACATACAATCAACATACATTTAGTGTTTTTCAGATTTGGACAGACTACAGTGCAGACCTGCCCTGTCTGAGTATTAGCTACTATTACATTTATCATTTAAAAATCATAATTCAACAAGATTATCGTGAAATTAGGTCCTAAACAGCAAACTCTTAACTTTCGTTTTCTCTGAAAAGCCAATCTTGTATCGACAGCGCCCCCAGATAAGAAGTCCTCAAAGTGCAACCTCATAAATATTAAATGTAATGACTAATCCGATAACTATTGCATGTGATCAGCTGTCAGTTTGCATTCACTGGAACAGCTGATTGAATGCACTGTAGTTCATTAAAAAAAGTGCTTGTGTGAGAAGCAACAGGTGACTCATGTTAACACACTGTGATATGTAAACAGTGTTATTCATTTGAGCCCATCATCACTTCTCCAGCTTCAACCCAGCAGTTTGAGTTGTCACATCCGAAGGCCCAAATAGAAAGTTTTCTCAATTTCCAGCTAAGATAAAAGTTGTTTGGTTGGCACATGAGTTAACTGTTTTGCAGTTTTTTTGTTTTTTTTCCTTTTGACTTTTGCTCCCATTGCTCCCTGTGCGATTTCAGATACTTCACACTTGCCTTGTTGTTTTCTTTGTTGGCATTCAGGCTGATATATAGCATGTAATGTGACATGCTTCTTGCATGGTTTGCCTTCATTTGTTCTCGTTTCTCTTAGGAATTTAGAAATTTTTCAAAATCATATAAGAAAAAGGACTTTAAAGTAGGGTGCTGCTCCTCCTCCTTACTACCAGTTTAGACCTGGGTAAAATAATTTATATATATATAATCCCACTGGCAAAGGAGGAGAATATAGAGAAAAAAAGAGGATAAACTAAACCCAACATTAGGTTTGATCCTCTGTCTGTCCCTATTAACAGATAGTAACAGAAAAAGAGAGGATGTCATCAAATGAAAAGCCTTTTGTTTATTTAGTCATTTTAAGCTCCCACTTTTCCTTCGTAGTTCAGCAACAAGTCCTCCAGCAATGTGAGCATGTTGTGGAGCTTGCAGATGGTCCTCTGGTGATCACTGTCCGAGGCAGCCTGGACCCACACACCCCGACTCCAAGCCAGGATTTAACAGCTCCACAACAGGTTAGTAAAACAAAGTCTCAGTCAAAGTTGACCATTCAAAAAATAATTTTACATTTAAATCAAAGGTTTTGTTTGAGTAATTCAAATTAAATAATACATTTTGAAAAGGAGTTGTTTGTTTAAATTATTTTAATGCATTTCTTTCTTTGAATATATATCCCACAGTCTATTTCTGCTTCAACTCCACCACCAAGTGGTGAAGAATATGAACTACAACCTGATAATTACCTCCTACAATACCTGAAGGAATGTCCTGAGGCTGGGGCAGAACTAGAGGGAGAACTTGCCTCAGTGTCCTGCTCTGCTCAGCTTTACCCAGAGGAGGGGAGGGTTTTAGTCAAGTGTTTATCTCAACCTGCTGCTGTAGATGAAGGTAATAACTGGAAAGCTGAGGTAGACAAACTCTTTGGTGCCTACCTGTGCCACTATGAGGTGGACCCTTACAAAGTCAAAGCTTTACTTCAGTCATGCAGCTCTCCTCAAACCACAGATGAGGTTAAGGTGTACAGTGAGGGTGGGCTGGCTGTTGTTGTTGGGAAACATTCTCAGGTTAATGACAGGTTGAATTTCGTGGACTCAACTGCAAATAATCAAGGGTCACGTGTACTTCAGAGGAAAACCAGAATTTGTCGACTGGGTGAGGCCAAACTCCGACTCCTCTGGAAAGAGATCGAGCATGGTTTGGGAATTTATTTTCCAGGAGTTAAAGTCACACAGGGAGATGCAGGTCAGGTAGTTTTGGAAGGTTTTGTGGAGGATGTTCTTGGGGCTGAAGATTGGGTTTCTGATAAGGAGAATCTGGTCTTGGAAAGGACAGTTTCTAAGATGAGCCCGTATCTTCTGGTCTTCCTAAGGAAGGCTTATGGAGGTCCAGGGGTGCTAGGTGATTTTTTAGGGGTTGGGGACAAGGTGGAAATAGAATTACGAGACACAGAGCTACATGTCTTCTCCTCCTTTGCTGATACACTCGATGATGCAGAAAAAAAACTGCTGAGTGAGTTCAAGGAAGCAAAGGTTGATGTTCCTAACTGCTCTGCTTTGTCATCTGAGCTTGAGAAAAAGCTTAAATCCAAAACAAGTAAGATGAACCAATTGCAATATAGGGCTCAGGTCCTGTTTGGCTCAGACAGCACTGTGAGCTTACTGGGCCATGCCAAAGAGGTTGAAGAGCTGAGCGAAGCTGTCACACAATTTATTTTGCTGCACACAGTCCATCTCCCTTTCCCAGAGTTAGCACCAGAGTTACCAAAATTTCTGCAGGACTATGGTTTTGACTATTCAGGAGTTATCCTCCATCCTATTACCTCTTCCTCTGGGCCCATGGTGGTGCTGGAAGGTCCATCCAGCCAGGTGACTGAGGTCAGGAGTAGACTGGAAACATTTCTAGACTCCCTTGTTCAGGGTATAGTCACCACTGACCTATTGCCATGTTTGAGAGAGGATGAAGGAAACACAATAGTTGCCAGCTATAGCCTTTGTGACGGGCTCGAGGTGCTGGTATGTCAGGGCGACATGACCAAACAGGATGCTGATGCCCTGGTTAACGCTGCTAATGAAGATCTGGACCACTGTGGGGGTGTTGCTGCTGCACTTTGTAAAGCAGGCGGTCCTGAAATACAGAGGGAGAGCAGTGCCTTAGTAAAGCAGATTAGGAAGATTCCTACAGGTGATGTGGTTTTGACCACAGGGGGGAACCTACCCTGCAAGAAACTGCTGCATGCTGTTGGTCCTGTAGCTGGAAGAGCAGACGGCAAAGAAAGGTTCTTATTAGAAAAAACTGTCCAGTCCGCCCTGAATTTGTCTGAAATCATGGAGTTTAAGTCTATAGCCATGCCCTGTATCAGCTCAGGTGTGTTTGGTGTTCCTGTCACAGTGTGCGCTGAGGCTATAGTAAGTGCTGTAAAAAAGTTTGGTAGTCAGGGAGGGCGAAGTCTGAGCAGAGTCATCCTGATTGATAACAGAGCAGAGGTGGTGAAGGCCATGCAGGAAGCATGTGACAGGCTTCTTCATGTGACAGGGATAAGTAGCAGAAACACTACACCAAGTGATTTGGAGGACCTGATGGGTGCTGCTGCCCAAGACACAGCAAGAGAAGCCACTGCTGGAGCTCCTGGAGAGGGTGTCCGAGTTGAGGTTGTAGAGGGAACCATTGAAACCCAGGAGGTGAGAATCTTTACTGAGATTTTAAGAAAATTGATCAAACCTATTCCAGTATGGTAATGTTTGGTATTTTAGGCTACCCCAATGTTGAAATCTACAATGAAATGACCAGATGTTCCTGTTAATAAGGGCATCTGATTTAGGGAGACATTAATTTTTTTTTTTTTTTCTTTTGGGCAGGTTTTAACAAATGTGAGAGAATGTGAAACTTAGATCATTTATATGAATTGGGAAAAAAACTGAAGTGTCTAGACCTCATCACATATCCTGCTTTCCTCCTAGGTGGATGCCCTGGTATCTCCTATGGTTGGCCATCATCCTCTCTCCACCCGTGTTGGAAACACTTTGTTTGAAATAGTAGGATCCCAGCTGACTGATAAGTTTAAAAAGGAAGCAGGGGAAGATACCATGCTGGGTGATGCAGTTGTGGTTGAGGGCTTGTCTGGACTTCCATCTAATGCAGTGTTCTTCCTCAACCTTGCTCCCTGGGATGATGACAAAGATGGAACTGCAGTCGAGGTAAAACAGCGAAGGAGTGTTTACACGTGTGCCTTAATATTTCTATCTGAGAACACGTAAACAGCTCTTTTACAGTTTTTCCTACATCCAGCCTCATTTAATTGTGGCCTATTACAGATTCTGAGACTGGGCATTAACACAATCCTGACTTCCTGTGAGAGTAGAGGGTTTGGATCAGTCGCTCTCCCTGTTCTCGGGGCTGGGATTGCCCTGCGTTTTCCTAGCAGCGTGGTAGCCAGGGTCATACAGGAGCAAGTTCATGCGTTTGAACAGAACCGAGCCAGTAGAACACCATTCCTGGTCCGAATTGCCATCCACCCTGATGACACAAAGGCTAATGAGGTAATGGACATATATTTTACCATAAATATTGACTGAGTGTCTATTCTTCTTTTGCATGAAATGCAATAAGCAGAAGAAAATCTGTCCTTTCCAAATGGATTCAGATTTTATTTCTGATTTTGCAAACAGTATATCACATAATATTATATGATATGATATACTAAGTGAGAAAAGCCTTAAATGTAACTCTCTCAGCTAATTATTATGAACCAGAAGCCATCAAGCTCTGAACATCAGCTAACATCGTTTTTTGGATCAGATGAGCATAAACTGAAATTTAATACTATTGGTCCTTGTTCCTGCAGGTCTTCAGAGATTTCACAAAAGATATTCACCAACCAGACCAAGGTGGGTAAAGGTATTATACAGTGAAAATTTTCATTTCAGTCAAGTGGCACTCATTGTTTGCTTTCTGGTTACTTAGCTTAGCATCAGTGAAAGGCAAAAATTCAGAGGATGAATGTTTTGTGCATTTGTTATTGATTTTAATTTCTACTAATTTAGCGCTGAAAGGATTCAGCTTTGAACACTGAAATGTTATGTAGCATCAAAAAACAAAATGATTTATTCCTTCAGTGTTGTAAAATGTATGCTGACTTCCACAGTTGACTTTACATGCACATGGGTGTCTTTTATGTGCGTCAAACTTTTATGTGCGTCAAACTGTACATAAAAAAAATACAAGAAAAGACAAATGTACTTAACAGAGTCATTGTTCTTCTCTAGTGTCGACCACGAGGATTGTCATACTGGGAAAAACTGGATCTGGGAAAAGCAACCTAGCTAACACAATATTTGGAGAGGATGAAATGTTTACTACAAACCATACTCCCAACTCTGGAACAGTCAAATGCCAAGCACAAACCAGATCTATCAATGGAAGAAGCATCACTTTGATCGACACTCCTGGTTTTTTTGATGCAAACAGGTCTGAGGAGGCCATTATGCCTGAGATCATGAGTTGTATCACAGAGTGCGCTCCTGGGCCTCATGCTTTCCTCATTGTACTCAAAGTGGATAAATTCACTGAGCAGGAGCAGGATGTCATAAAGAAAATACTTCAGTGTTTCTCAGAAGAAGCTCTGAAGTTCGCTGTGATTGTCTTCACTCACGGTGACCAGCTTCCTAAAGGGAAGAAAATTGAAGAGTTTGTTGGTGAGAATAAGAATCTGAGTGAGCTGGTGAAGAAGTGCGGCAGCAGGTGCCACGTCTTTGATAATAAATACTGGAAGAACAAGCAGCAGAATAACTACAGGAGCAACCACTTCCAGATAGAGAATCTCCTGAAAACAATAGACAAGATAGTGATGGAAAACAATGGAGGCTACTACACCAATAAGATGCTGCAAGTAGTGGAGGAAGAAATCAAGACAGAAGAGGAGCAAATAAAACTCTCATCGGGAAACCTGTCACAGGAAGAGATCAGAGAACAGGCCAGAAATATTGTGTGTGATAGGACTTTGATCAAACTGGCAGGGACTGCAACTGGAGCATTATTAGGAGCTTTTTTTGGTGTGGCAGCCTTGGTTCTGTTAGTTATCAAAAATGTGAAGAACGTAGAATATATGAAACTTGTGAAAAGTATTAAAACAGTACCACAGGTCCGGGGAACAGTAGCAACAGCAGCAACAGTAGTTGAAGCAGGCGAAGTAGCTTTAGCAGCTGGGATAGTGGTTGGAACAGCGTGTCTTACTACAGGAGGAGTAATGGGTGGTATGATTGGACATGATGCTGCTGAGAGAGCAAACACGCCAAGGGAGGCAGCAGAAATGGCAGCAAATGCTGTTGTGGCCCAAGCAAAAGATACTTGGATGGAGTGGAACAATGGGAAAACATAATAGTTTCACATATCATGACTCTGGTATTGAGTTTTATTTCGCAGTTACCTATTTACACATGTTGAAGATGCTATAAAAAATATTTTGATTTCCAATTTCCAAAAACGATAAAAAACCTTAAAGAAACTCTAAAGGCTCTGCAGAACTGAAGGGAACTGTGTTTATTTTAGTTGGACAAAAATGATTATTACAGCTTTAAATAATTGAAAAATGCAGTTTTTGAATTTTGTGATCCTGTAAATGACTTGTAGTAGTTGCAATTATCATTATAAATAAGTTTGATATTGCCATCTTTATTAATGATAATGTATAAAACATATCTGTAAGTAAGATCTGATGAAGGACTTGTTCATTATAACAAATTTCAAGTTTCATGTGGTTAAAGATCTTTAATTATATGACAGTGATTGTTGTGTAAAATGTAACTAACTTCAAGGTGTTGGATACTTTTTTCCACTGATCACTTTCTCCAGGCATAAATATTTGTTATATCATATTTTCAACAATAGAAGCAATGATGTTCATGTGCATTTTATTTTTATTAAAGTCTGAATGTGGGGATTTGTTATTTATATGGGATTTATATTAAACTTAGTTGATCTGAGTTTAAACTGAGTTGATCCTTTTCTGAGTCCACCGTGGGTCAGAGGTTAAGGTACAGTGCTGATATATATAGACAGAGCACATTCAACTGTGAATATATGTGGACATGGACTATAAAGCTGCCATTTAATTTTACACTCCCTAGTTTCTCTTTCACTGTTAAACGTCCTAATTGCAAGTCTTTGTAAACCTTTGTGACTGGTTTCTGTATTTTAGTTCCCTTTATAACTAGTCACCACCCTTGCTAACATGCCTTATTTATAGGGATAAATAAAGCACCGATGTGAAGTTTATATTCAGTTTGAAAGTCATAGAATCGTACGATGGTGATGACAATGTGAAAACAGCATGAAGTCATCAACAAACTATACTATATTACTGAACCACATATGAATTTTCTCTGACCAGCTGGGGTCAATTAAAGTGTTCTGAACTGTTCACCTCTATGTAACCACAACTCCTCTGACTAGACCAGGAAATGACTCTTCTTTACAAGTATTTCAGGCATAAAGAAACTCAACAGCCCTCCTGTCTCCCTGTGTAGCTGCTTGTCTGTAAAATGGCTGACAACCAAGCAACATCAACAGCAGCGGGGAATGGAGCTGGACCAGTTCTGCTGCTCAATAAGTCTGGGGGTGACAGTACAGGACAGACAGGAGACCTGGTTAGTACCTAATCTTACATGTATTTATTTGTGCTTTCTATCACCCAGAGTCCTACATAAACACTTATTTTTATATATATATTATATATATTTTTTTATCATGCGAACATATTGATACTTAGACCACTGTAGTGGTAATTCTCATGGTCCCCACAAATTCAATCCTGTAATTCAAACCCATTTCTTGGTTGGGGTGAATTACAATATGAGTTGTGATGGTGGTAAAAAAAAAAAAAAGTGGACTCTGATTTGTTTGTTAGCTTGCAGGATTTCAAAAGTTAACAATGAAATAAGGTTAAGGTTAAATATTATTTTGTGTCAATGGTTTTCAAACCAATGCATGATAAGAAAATTATTTTAACATATATTAATCAATAAAGGAATTTTTCACGTTTGGGCCAATATTAGGCTGATATCTATATTGATATCTGAGTTGTTTTTTTTTTTTTTTTATCTTCTAATTTTGAGTCAAAAGAGAGTCTGGCAGAGAGAGGAGGAGCTAAAAGAGCTGATCCAAGCTGAGAATAATCTCAAGGTGTGAAAAATGACTCTGTATCTGTTAGAGGGGCTCCCAGATAAATGGGCCGTGTTGTTAAAGTATCAATTATCAGACCAGAACTAACATTTTTCCTTTGTGAGTACAAATAATGTCAGTCTTTGTTGTAACTTTTAAGCACCTTTGTTAAACTATAAATGACTAAGGGAATGTGTCCCAGTTTTCTGCACTGGTTTAATGGCCTTAAACCTTTGGCCACTAGGGAGCAGAAGAAACATATTGTTAACACAGCAGTTATAGTTTCTCAGTCTGTTTATTAGTTATGGATAAACATAATCATTTAGAGTTGTGCCTCTGTCCCACCTGATGAATGTAAATCTAAATTTCTCTTAGCTTTGTTTTTAGTCTCAATCAACTACTGAGGGAAACCCCTGGCTTCTTCACTGCTAAATGCTCCTCTATGCTCACTGGCTAGCAGATAACTGTGTGCGTCTGCTGGGCAGGTAATATATAGTGGGGTTTTTAGAGCTTTTTTACTGTTGTCCGCTGCAACTGAAAATTATGCTACCGAAGCAGTTAGGATTAACCAAATGGGTTCAGCTGGAAAGAGCTTTCTCATTGTCATTAACAGAAATTGCAAGGGATTTCTTGATAATTGTATATTGAAAAATGCTGTTTGCAAATGAGTGAATTAACAGTGGCACTGGACTGAAAATTACTCCAAGGTGAAAGGTCAGCCCCAGCTTCCAGACAGTGCCACTATTATGTTGAGCAAGTGATAAGTGGAGCTGTATATGTGCCAACAGAGCTGTGCCCAGACTACGATGAAGGACTGTAACAGGATATTCGCTGAGCTGATTTCCTCCATGCAGAAAATATGTTTTGTGGTGAAGCAGCTGATTGAATCTCAGGAGAAAACTGCGGCAGTGCAGGATGAGGTGATGCAGCTGCAGCCGGAGAAGGAGATCGCTATGATGAGGAGTAGATGACAAACTGGAGCGGCTGTCACATGCTAATGACCACATCTATTTTATAAAGGTATGACACACTTTTTTGTGTTGCTGTTGTCTCATTCACAACTTTATGATTAATTAGATTGAATATTTTTTGCAGCCTTAAAAATAAAAATATAACAAAAATGGCAAGTAAAAATTATTCTGTCAGGAATATCTCATTTCCCCCATTGACTATATATAAAAACGGACGCAGACTCCAGCTCTGAAAAGTTAGGCCAATGCTGTGTCTTAATCTTCCATTCTATCTAATGACTATCAGAAGGTGACTGCACTAGTTGTAAAAACTGTTGCATTGAATTCTATGGGAAAATGGTCCTACTTCTTACTTGATTTATTACCTCAGTAAATGTTTTCTGAATGAGTTTCTGCACTCTGTCTTTAGTTCCAAGTCTCCTTCAATGCAAAATAATGTTCATTTTTTAAAATTATGGTCCAATAGAGGAAGATAGACCATAAAGCAGCGTATGCATTAGGGTATTGCTACCATGTGATTGAAAGACTGTACCAAACACGGTGAAGTGCATGACAATCAGGATAGAGTGGAGAGCAGGTCAGAGCCAGCTCTCACTCCTTCAAATATGGTTTCATGAAAAAAAATAAATAAATAAACAAACAACATGGCGATGGCCAAGCTGCAAAAAAATCACAAATTGGTGATTAACCTCACAGTGAGTTGGCACTTGGTTTCTCCTCAGGTTTTTCAGTCTCTTTCCACTTCCTGTGACTTTCCAGACTTTCCATATGCAGCTTGTCCTCTACATTCCTTCAGATATTTTTGTCCATTTGTCCACTGCTCACCCAGACAAGTTTCCCCAAGTGCTGTGCAGAGAGGCTTTATCACAGTGGTGTTACTGGGTAGTGAAGTGGCACGCTTGCACTCTGTCTGCAGACAAAGACATCAACCAAATGTCAGATGACTTGCAGTTTGGAAACAATGACAAATCTTGGAGTTTAGAGTGCACAGCAAAAGGTTACTTGTTCCGGCACAACAATTTAGAAACGGCAGTGTCAGGCCCTCAGTTGTACTTAGATTATAAAGCAGGAACTTTGTGTTTTTATCATGTCTCTGATCCAATGGTCCACAAAGCCCAGACAACATTCACCCAGCCTCTTTATCCTGGACACGGGCTGAGCTATGAATGGTATGATATTGGAGTGTTTGCAAAAGAAAAAAAGATGCCACTACTTTTTGTTCTGCCAAATGCTGTTCACTTGCAATTAGATATATTAGCTGCTTCATTCATGTAAAGAGCAAAATAATGTATGATCTAATCAACACTTTTATGAGTTTGTTAAAAAACAGATTGATTTTCTTCCTCTCCTATAATACCTTTCATATTCGTTCCAGGTGCTTTGTAACACTGATATACTAGTGACACAAAAGTTGTCATCAGTCTGTTTTTGCAGATCCGATGGAATCAAGATGGGAAGGTAAGGAGTGTAAAACCTGCGATTATAGGCGTCCTCATCCTGAATGAATTAAATCAATGCGATTCCATACTTTGTGTTTGCTTTTGTTAGTGGTTGAGCTTTAACCTGTACAAATGCTTATCCAGGGGGTTTTCATCTCTGACAAGAAAGAACAAAGCAACTTGCAAGTTATTTCAAGTGCTGGATCTCTGTGTTTTGACGTATGTGGAAATTTTACTTGGAAACTCAGAGAGAGAGTGAGTGTCATTTGTCTTAACTTTTTATTTGGGTGCAGGCCTTTTGCTTATGTTTCTGTTTATCATCATTTGAATCATGCCCTTGTCTTAATGCTGTAGCAAATATTCAATATCACATTTTAGATAAGAGCATGTTTCCTGTGGCAGCAGGAGGGGGAAGGCTCTTTCCTGTTTGAACGTGACATTACTTCCTTGCAGAAGCTAATAGGTTAGAAGATAATAAAGTAGTTGCAACAGCAGAGCTTGATTGGATTGCATGCATTCCTGAGCTGTAACCCACCATCCAACATCTTTGAGATGAACTAGAGGTGGAACCAGGCCCAACATCAGTGATCTGGCCTCACTAATGAACATGTAGCTAAATGGGAGCAAATCTTCTTTGCAGAAGATTGGAAGGTTTTATAGCTGCAGACTTTGGCTCATGTTTTTTAACGAATTACTGCTTCAAATGAAGTGAACTAGGGTGAACAAACCCTTTAAATCAACCTTGTGCTGATGGAATTCTTTGCTCATCATACATTGATGTCGACAGACTGTAGGCAGGCCAGGTAAAGGGCGACACACCTTACCTTCCCTCTGCACTACATGTTACAGCAGGCATGAAAAATTAATGGAAGGACAGAGAGAGAGAGAGAGAGAAAGCAAGTGGGTGGTTGGAAAACGTGGGGGGAAGAAATACTAAAAAGAAGAGGAAGAAAATACAGCAACTTCAAAATCTTCAGACTTCAAGCTCTTGATGTCTTTTCATCTGGTGGGATTTACACTTGGTGAGTCTGTCTCATGTATTGACTTCTGTCAGCAACAACAGTTTGTTGGTTACTATTGATGCTGCAATAAATCACTGTATTCAGTGACAGCTATGCTGCTTCTGTTCAAGAAAAAATTAGGACAAAAGATTTTTTTTAGGTGTTTTTCTGAAATCCTTGCAGTATATTTTTTATACAGCTGTGATTTGTTCAAATATAAACAACAGTTATGTTAATGCAGTTAAGTCTGTGTAGTTATGTTGTTTATTCTATGTGTTGTACGATATCTGTATACATGGGCAGAACAGGAGTGTTTTAGCAGGTATGTACGTGAGTCACACAATGCACACAAACACACCTGAGTGAGTCAGGTTTTATAGCACATACTATGGTCACTGGTTTTACAGGTTCTGTTTGGGCAAATGATCATAAAATTGAGTAGAAAGGAAGGAAAAAAAAACCCAACCAAAGCCCACAAGAGGAACGGAAACAAAAAAAGTCAAAATGGCAATGACATCCACAAGCTTTTTGTAGCTTTGTAGAACCTCACTGTTGAGTTGTTGCACAATATGACACCTTTTCACTGGCTGCTGCTGCTGCTTTGATGCCACTGTCAGTGTGGTTTGACCGGCTTTCTGTAAACATTGGCCATGTGGTTACACGTCTTTTTCCCTTTCTACTTTTGAAACAGTGAAAACACACTTTTTCTACAACATTGTTTTATTTAAGAACAGTAAAAGCATCCTCAACACACTACCAGGTCATGAGAAACTAAAGAATCTAAAATCTTAAATGTATTACTTGTAATGTCTTGCTATATTGCATTAGTTTTGCATTTTGTGTCTCCACAATTAGGATTATACAGTTTTATATTGTCATTGTGAGTCTCTCTTTTTTTTTTTTTTACTTGTTTTAAGATTTATATTAGAATGAACCATATATGTATATAAGCTGATTAACCTGACTCCATTATAATCTATTATTCTGGATAAAAGCTGGCTGATAAACTGAATATTTAAAAACATAAAAACAAAAACAGATCTTCTAACACAAAATTGATTATTATACTTACTTTTCAAACACCAACAAAAAAGATAGATTATCAATTTACCCTCATTTTACTAGCGTCTTAAAACCAGTTTTAGAAGTGATATATATTCAGTTCTTAGAGCATCCTCACATGTGCCACAACATCTTGAACTGAACCGACTCTATACGTACAAATGCTATATCGACATTATGAAAATAAAATGCCATCAAAACAGAACAAATGAAAGAATATGATCTTTATCTCTGTTTGTACTTCTAATATCACATGTTGTGCTCTCACTGCAGCTAATCCCACTACAGCCAGCTACACACTGATTTACCCTGCAATGAGCCATAATTATAGCATAACTTGCAAACAAATATCAAACAAGTTGGGTTAGCAGACGTGGGTGTGAATATTAGATTATGTGTACATGAGCACTGACACTGCACAGTAGGCTTCAGGGTGTGCTCTTATACCAATAATCAAGATATGTTGAACGAGTGATGACATGTCACTTTTTGAAACACTTTGCCGTAACACAAAATAGTTGTAGTACATAAAGTTGCCTCACAGGAGCCTACAGGGTAAACCTCTGATCATTATCTGTTTTATTAACTGCATGTAACTGTGAATGGCTGCTGACTCAGATTTCTGAACTCATACCCAAGCCCACTTATTTCTGTCATTAAATACATACATTATTTAAAAAGTGGATTACAAATACATGGTTAGAACTAATTTGCTAAAGTGGCCCTTTTGTATGTTGCTTGTCTGCTATTTTTGATGCAGACATTTTACTTTGTGTTATTTTACCTGCTCTCCGCTCGTGTCTGGTCTCGTTGTTCAGGAATTAAGAATCCCCGTTAAAACCTGTCATACTTGCACCACACTCCCACACTTTCCTGAAGAAATACATACTTGTGTTTTCAAACTGGGGCTCGTGCCAGATAGTACATAGAGTAGGCCTTGTAGGCAATGCAATTTATTGGTGAGCAAATCTGAGTCACATCGTAATACAGTGGGTTGAATCCACACTATTTTATGGATTACAAAAAACACACTTTTCCTTAGCATTTGTATCATTTATCAGTTATTTGTTAGTTTTCTACATAATTCTACATGGCCCCTAAAAATGTGGAAAGCAACCCATTTGTTTATCTTTTCTTTTTGCTGCTGGTTTTCTTCTACTGAAGTTAGCATGCTAACAAGCCAGAAGCAGCTGGGCAATCTGTTCATTTTCTGATACCAAGTCACTGTAGCATCCATTGTAGCACTGCTCCAGGGGTGGCCTCTTGTATTGGTAATACAACAGTAGCTGAAGCTTATGGTAATTAAACAGCAGTTAATGCAAACATTGGCAAAAACAGATAGCAAAACAAATTTTCTTTTTTGATATCTTCTCCAATATTGTATGCATTGTACTGTATTGTATTTTATGTCTCTTCAAATCTTTGAGGAAAATTATTCACCAATGTTTTTCCTTTGGCAGGTAAGAAAGATGATTCCGCATTACACCAGCCCAAACAGATCTCTAATCCAAAATGGACATGACACTGTTGTGGATAACAGAACTGGCACAACTATGGGTGCCCTCATCCTGAGCCTTGTCTTTTTATTGGGCTTCCCGGGAAATGTCTTTGTCATCTGGAGCATCCTGGCGCGTGCTCGAAAGCAGTCCGTCACCACTCTCCTCATCGTCAACCTAGCCTTTGCCGATGGTTCTCTGATGGCTCTCACTCCATTCTTCATTGTCTACCTAGTTATGAAGAAATGGGTATTTGGCAAAGTTATGTGTAAGATCCTCTTCTACCTGTGTCTGGCCAACATGTACGCCTCCATCCATCTCATCATGCTGATGAGCCTCTACAGGCTGGTTGCAATCCTGTGGCCACAGCGCATCAGTGTTATCACCGGACAAAGGACTGTGCGGCGGGTGCTAGTGGTGATGTGGATCCTTGTGATGGCTGCCTCTGTTCCTGCAATTGTCTCCAGAGACGCAAAGACTTTAAATAATTCCACAGTGTGTGAATCCTCACATGAAAATGAACATGTAAGTGAACAACAACCTCTTCATGCTATCACTAACAAGAAAGGCTGCACAATCCTTCAAATTTGTTATATGAATACAAAAAAGATTTCTATTCTACATCCTTATGTGGTGCCAAACACAGTCAAATGAATGCTGCACATCTGGGAACAGGCTCTGAACAAAATCTGCCCCATCACTTCAGACTAGCTCTGTAAACAATGCCATCAGTAAATGAAGTAACATTAAATTCTGTGGACTCATTTGTATCATATTCTATTGTTAAAATATGATTGTCCAAATTGTTTGTTTAGTGAAACAGAAATTGTGAAGGATTTAGGAATCAACAACAGTAAAAGAGTCTTATCTGCAAAAATAATTTTTTTCAGTTCCAGAGTTGGTCTGTCTACAGCATTTGATTATCTTTTAGTAATGAGTAAGTAATTAAAATGTAAAATTAAAATAACTTTAGTAATAAATTAAAATATATTAAAGTTACTAATCCTAGTTAATTTGAATTTAATTTGATATAAATTGTAATGCTGCTTGCCAAAAATGAAACTTAATGTCTCATTTTCTCAAGTGAAAAGATAAGTATTACCTTTGAAACTTAATAAATAATAATGTAATTACCTTATAGGTAACTAATTCGTAATGAGTAATTCATCAAGGCTACAATAGGTCATAGCCCAGGATATGAAGAATTGCAGAGTCAAGGGCAACTGTACTTGCCTTGGATTGCTTGAACATGTTCTCTCTTTCCTTTGAAAAGCTGGTTCATTTTAAAAAGGAAATGTGGGGGAGAGATAACACTGTCAACAAAGAGGAGATGGTATGGAGGGCAGACACATCAGACGATCTTCAGATCATTTATAGAGACAAAGGATGGTTTTAGATGTTATTAGACAAGTCTTAGACATTTAGGGGAGTGAAAAGAGTCATGGGTCATGGTATACAGCCTGGAGTCTTGTCACACTCATGGCTGTATACTAAACATGAAACCAGGGCTAAGAAATGACTATCCTTAACTGCATTAAGACAGTAGGGAAAACCTCTAGCCTGTTATTTAACATCAGCAATTTTTTTTTTTTTTTAGTCTTAGGACACATATATGTTGGCTGTTTCCACACAGATTGCAGTCCTCATGATAAGTCCTCCTCCTCCATGGACTATGTAATGTTGCTATTGTTAGATACAACATGGTCTGCAACCATGACAAATTAGCAATTAAAAGGGACACTGGCACTTATTGTGACAGTAACATATCAAATTTGATTCATATTTATTTTGAATAAATCATCCAAATGCGTTATGTGCCAGAATGTCAATTCTAGAAATATAGAGATGAGAAATATACTCAAACCCTTTTACCTGAAAAGAAAAGACTGATTTGCCAAATTTCTTAATTTCTTTCTTTAAATCACTATAAATTTTATAATGCAGCAGATGACTACATATTTCAGTGCAAATCTTACAAATGTAGAGACAAGTACTAAACGTGGAACAAATCCTCCAAGCATATTACTCTTTTAATAAAAAACATTGTCCACTCAAAAATTCAAGATGGCCACCATGTCATCTTTTGCAATAAATTCAATCACAGTTTTCTTATATGAATGGTCTCCGTATCTTAATAATGTAGATGGTGAAATGTATTATGCTGTAAAAAATTAAACCTGCATGCATGAGATTTTTTTAACCATGAATTTTACAGAATATTGCACCTAATGATTAAAAAAACTTTGTGTTTCTCTCTTCTTATCTCTCCTTCACAGGTGATCCTCCAGTACACACTAGAGCTCATATTAGGGTTTTTAATTCCCTATACCGTTATTATAGTCAGCTACATCTGCATTTTGCGTCGGATCCGACAGACCACGTTCCGCCGTCGAATTCGCAGCGAGAAGCTCATCCTGGCCATCGTGTTGACTTTCTGCCTCTTTTGGTTGCCCTACCATATCATCAACATAGTGCAGGTATGTCACACATAGGGATAGACTCTTTTAATGCATTCACCATGTATCAAGGCCTAAAATCATTTCTAAAGGCATAAAGAGATGCCAATCATTACATTTTTCACTGTTATTAACTCATAACACTTTTTTTTTTTTTTTTTTTGCATTGTTGTCAGGTTACATGGGCTTTGTGTCCAGTGGGTCCAGCAAAAACCATGTAAGTGATGATATAACAATTTTTGGTGGATGTTATTTTTCCAGTTAATATTCAAGGTTCAACACAAACCAATCACCAATCTTACATCCTTTATATGGTGTACAGTACAGGAAAGATATGAATGAGATGCAGTTCAGAATGTACTTATTTTGTTGTCTTTCCAAGAGTTAAATGAGATGACCTGAGTCTATACTTGGTTGTGTACATTAAGTTTAAAGCAGGAGACAGAAGGCAATTAGCTTAGCTTAGCATACTGGAAATTGCAAAGTAAAAAAAATGCACAAGCAATGCAAATTTTTATATTGTTTAACGTTTTTCTAATGCAAATCTGCTCACCTCTCCTTCCACCAGACTGGGCAAAATATGGCAAAGCAGCCGTGCTGTCACGTCCTCCATAGCCTTCATCAGTAGCTGTGTGAACCCGGTGCTCTACTTCTTTGCAGGAAAGTCTTACATCCGACGAGAAGGGCTAGCATTCATGGCCCGTTTGTTTGAGGGCACAGGGTTGGACTCTGCCACCAGGAAGAGCCGACAGAACAGTCAGAACAGCCGCGACAAAGACAAAGATACAGATGCTGTCATGTTAAAGGAGAAAGAACCGAACTCTGTCACCAATTCGAGCTCTAATATCAAGCCAGTGAAGAATGACAAGTAGAGGACAACAAGATGCAGCAGGTTTGACGCTGATGTTATTCCTCTGGAGGGAAAATGAAACCACTTTGGCCTTTAAATCTCTCCTCCGTCCAGTCACAAGCAACTTTTAATTTTAGGATTTATGGGTTCATCATACAAACAACTGGGTCCTACCAATCAAGGAACGATTCAGCTGCTACATAATGTGAATCCATATTTCAGATGAGACTGTTACAAACTTTGGCCAGGATTTGACTTGATGCACTGCTCCTGGAACAGCCTGCTGCTGGAGCCTTCCTAAAGTCACATTGTATTGTTTGAGGTCCTGCTTTAACCTCACAATGCACATATTCAATGAAATGTGAGCTTTGGACTGCTCCTAACTGTTTCACAAAAGGAGTTTGTGGAGTATTGTCCAGAATGCTTCATCACTGCAAAAAACAAAAAAAAAAAAAAAACAAAAAAAAAAAACAAAACCTGTTCAACACAACATTCATCCACGGAGAGGAGGTGCCTTGTGTTTACTGTACATGTTAAATATACGTCAATATGAAACTTTTTGTTTCTTTTCTTTATGCAATGTTTTACAAAAATGGCTTATAAGCACAAAAATGTTTAAACAAACTGAAACAGTGAATAGCTACTGTTATACCTCAGAGATGAGCTGAGAGTTGAGTAGAGTGAAGTTGAGGCTTCCGGTTTGAGAGAGGCACTTGATTTTGCACCGACAATATTCCTGTGTATGTACTGCAAGATTCAACTGTTTTTCTTATCTTCTACTGCTATTAAAGCTGCATGAATTTATTTTTGGCTACTTGGGCATAGTAAAACAAGCAGTAAACAAAACACTGACATATTGTTGCCTAAAAAAATAAATCTTTTGATAGACAACAATTGCATTATTACCACTGATTACAGTCATGTTCCTGACCAGTAGTCCTATTCCTATACACTCTCCTTTTAGCTCCTTTTTGGTTGGCACCAACTCCCATGAGTGTCTTTGGTTGCCAAATGCTCCATGTTGCTCATATTGTTTCTGCTGTTTCAAACTGAGCTGTCATTAAAAATGAGATTGTTGAGACAAGGGAAAGTGACCCAAACCATAAAGTGTGCTGGGAAGAGCAATAGTGTTGATGGGACCTCTTTCTCAGTAACTATTTGGTCCATTGTTAATATGAAAATATTGATACACGTTGAACTGAAATGTTTTAATTGTTTTCACCGTGAGTATAAAGCATGAAATACAGGAAAAACACAAAATGAATTCAAACATCTCTTTCTGAAATACTACCGCTTTGTTATGCAATTAGGTACATCCTGTACTAGATCAGCAACTTGAGACATGTAGAAAGGTCTAATGATGTAAATCTGCTAAAAATCTGGCGCAAGAAAACAGTGGAGGTATGAATAAAGGTCATGTAACAACAAGATCCTGTGTTTTTACTGTAATCCCACCCCACCCCATTCACCCTTATGACTGTTTTTTGTGCTATCCATTCCTGTACTTTCAAAATGATCATTTTAACAAATTTTAATGATTGTATATGCTCTACTTTTTTCTTTAATACTGAAGGGCTGAATGTTGTTGTTAGTTTGTTCTCTGATTTGTCAAAATATTTCACATTATGAAACAGAATTAGCTTCATTTTCACATTCATTATGTCTGTTTTCTGGATGACTGCAGAGCAAATAGTGCTCCACAAAGAGTAACAGATGCCGTGTCAACACACGGGATGTGTATATCTGTGTCACCTAGTTTTTGTCTTTTTTCTGCAATATTGCAGTTGTAAAATACAACTGCAAAATCAAGAGCAAGAGCAAAGAGGAAGGATTACAAAATTCAGTAAACTTAGGCTGGCTTCCTGTGGCCACTAGATTTCCCCTCACATGACCCATGTTACTCAATATATATATATATTTTGTGTTGTTCTCTTCACTTACAAATTTCAGATAAGGAGGGAAGCCCAGGAGTTAATAGTCAGTCAAAGACAGAGTAAAATAGATTGAAACTGTCAAACCTTTGGAGTAGATTTTAAAGACATCTGCAATTGAAGGTCAGTTTTTGAGTTTTATGTAATGCTACTTATCAAAATATTCTATTGCAACTTTGATTGTTTGGCAAAAAAAATCTTTTTTCCATATAAAATTTTGTTAATTGGAATTTTTCTAAAATAATGTGGTAATGTAAAAACTACTACATTAAATTTTAACATTTGCTGATAAAGATATATCTATTCTCATCATCTTCCATAGAGTCAGCCCATAACCACTGACCTCCCTTGATTGTGGCAACTCTGGTGTTTAAGAAACACCAGAAATATAGTCATACTGGTACTGAAAAAACTGTAGCCTGTTGTGCAATCTTTCATACCTTTGAAATGCTTTTGTGCGTCACAAACTTTAATACAACATATCTTTCCTGTTTGTGTTTCAGAGTCTTCAGTTTTCCTCATGGCGTCCAATATCACCTCACCTCAGTCCTCCCCTGCCACTTTTTCCTTACCCATGAGCGTCTCACACCAGGTGGGCATCAGTATCCTGACACTGGCACTTGTGCTGGGCCTCCCAGGGAACCTGTTTGTGGTTTGGTCTGCGCTCTGCCAGGTGAAGAAGCGTTCAGTGACCTGTTTGTTGGTACTGAATCTGGCTGTGGCGGATGCTTTTGTGCTGCTCGCCTCCCCTTTTTTCCTGCGGTACCTGGCTGGAGGACAGGGCTGGGAGTTTGGCTCAGCAGCGTGCAAGCTGGTTCATTACCTGTCCAATGTTAACATGTATGTTTCCATCTACCTCATCTGCCTGATGAGCATGGACCGCTGGTTGGCAATCTCACAACCTTTTTTGTCCCAGAGAATGAGGACCAAGCGTTCTCTCCTGGTTCTCCTGCTGGGGGTCTGGATGATGGCATTTGTCCTGTCACTGCCGATGCTTTTTTACCGCAGGTGAGACTTACATTTTTTATACCTTGGAGCCTAATTATGCAAAATCTGGGGTGGCCACGTTGTATCAGACTTAAGGCGCTGAGCATCAACCATTATTTTACAAACCATATTTGTCGAGAAAGTTTTGTTTTTCCTTGGCTTTCTGTATGTTCAGTATATCTATATAATATATCAAGTTCACTTTGTGTTTGTATATTTTCTCCTCTGCTTCTCTGACAGCAATCGGAAGTACACTAAGCTAAACAAAACTTTTAGCTTATGTCAGCCTTACCACTTCGATCACAAAGGTCACAAAGTCTTCCAGTACTTGTTTGAGACCACCATGGGCTGCCTGGTGCCCTTCACCCTCATCAACACCTGTTACGCCTCAGTCATCTGTCGTCTGAAAAAGGTTATGTTCCACAGCAAAGCGAAAGGCAGCCGCCTGATCCTGATGATAATTTGTGCATTTGCAATCTTCTGGCTGCCCTATCACATCATCAACATCATTGAGGTGATTTAATTTCACTTTGTTGAGAGAAATAGTTGGACAGCACATGGACAAGAAACTGATTAAATTAGATTCCCAAAATTTCAAAATGTTAAGATGTGTGCATAGTTTCTGCCCTAAAAATCCCATCCAAAGTAGCTTAACACTGAATGAAAACAGGCAAACCAGTGTGAATTTACAGTTCTCGTGTTTCCTTATTTCCTATAACCTCCATTCTCTTCTCTACCTCCCTCAGGTGGCTGGTCTGTTGCAAGACAACAAATCAGTGATCAGCGCCGCTACTACAGCACGCCCAAATGTCACAGCCTTTGCCTTCTTCAGCAGCGCTGTGAACCCCATCCTCTATGTGTTCGCCGGCAGCTCCCACATCCGCCAGGCCGGTCTCAGCTTCATGGGCAAGCTGTTTGAGGGCACCAACTCTGAGAGCAGAAGCATGTCCACATTCACCCGCAGCACCCGCAGCAGCTCACCGGATGAGAGCTCCACCCTGCGCATGCTGTCAGTCAAACTGGGGAAATCTTTCAAAAGCAAGAGCAAGGAGAGGAGCAACAGTGTGGCAGAAAAAGAGGCAGTGACACTGGGCAGTATTGAGCAGCTAAATAGCACACAACAACCTTAACTATCTTTGTGAATTAATTAATTACAATACAAACTGATTTTGTATTTATTAAGTATTCTGTCCATAAACTTTATTACATGAAATCTTCAACTAAAAAATGTTTCATCATCAGGAGAGAGAATGGATAATTATTAAAGCTAATAGCTAATAGATGTAGATGTATGATTTGTTTTTATATTTTATATAATTTCTCTTCTTTTTTTTTTTGGAAAGCCTACAAAATTATGTTTGTGTTTGTACAGTAGTGACTTTATGTATATTAGTCAAATGTAAATTATCACACATATTTTATTAAGTGATATGCTCCATTAAATCGTTTTGAAACCCCTGTTACAAGCTTTTCAACATCACAGATTGAAGATATCTTCATATACATGCACTAGGCCATCAAAAACCATCAAAAAAGGGATTAAGAATGATCAAGCTGATTTTTGTCTGAGGTGCATTAGTTGCCTTGCATATCTTTTTATTTTCCTTCCTTGTCGTGTCTTGTGGTTTGAATGTTTTTCAAGAGAACTAAGTCAGAATTATTTTTAATTGATTGTGATCTCCTGAATTGGCATATAAAGGTGATAACTGATATTACACACATACACACAAAAACATGTATCTATCAGTTTTGGCAATCACAGGGTAATATGGAAGATTCAGAGATTGATAGATGTTATGAAAGTAGCAGCTATTAATTTCCTTCCTGCCCTATTTAATCTTCCTCTATTTCTCCTCCTTCATTTCTGTGTTCATAACCTATATGTCATTTAGAAGATCAAACACCCAAATTAGGTAGCCATCATGTTCAAATAAAGCCACTACTCAGCTTTCAGAGAAAAAAAGAGTTATCCTCTGATAGCTGACATTTGCAGATCATTTCCAACTCCCTGATGTCATAAAAGGCCGACAGGAAACTAGATGTAAATGTGAATGCATTTATTATTTGATATGTAGAACAAAGCTGTTGCACAAAGATCCGTTGTTGTGGGTTGTGTGACCTCATTTAGCATCATTTTGAATAGAAATGATTGACTGAAGTGTTTGAGTGTCAAATGTTAAACATTGTTTCACTTAATTGGATGTCAGATTGAGAAATTGATTTCATGTGATGTTTGTTGCTGCACAATGTGGCCTCATGTTTGCATTTTTTTATTTACTTGACAAGAGTCTCATTCAGGCCTTTGACAATTAAAAGTCTTTTTATTTATTCTATTTCTATTGAAGATCTGAAAGTGATCATAGCTTTAGTCAGTACATTTATATAGATTTGACTTTAGGAGTTTACCAGTAAAACTGTGAAGGAGACAATAAACAATAAACAAGCACATATTTTAAACACAATTAAAAGTATACAAAGCCACAACCACAAAATATCATCACTCGCACACAACAAATAGGTGAGGCTGGACACTGGACAGTGTTTGTGGGGGAGGCTAGCTAGTGAACTGCTATAGCTGGCAATACAGCACTATAGCATTAATTGTCAACTGGCTTAGCTAATAAGTTCAAACAGTTCTTTTTAGGTTCTCACAGCATTTGATTATAGGGAGAGATTGTTTTGTTTTTTTAAATACAGAAATAACAAAATCATCCTCCACCCAGTTCACTACTTCCCTGAAGCACCATTTCCTCTATTTTTTTCAGAATAATATACATACATATAAATAATGGACTCCCATTTAAAGGATATAATGATGATTCAGTAGAACAAACAAAGTGTTATTTTTATTCAGCTTCTATTGAAAGACCAACAGTCAATAATAAACTATGTGCGTCGTGTCTGCCATTGTGTTGTTTATATAACAACCACCAGATGGCGCCAAACCAAGGTCTGTAATGATCTGTAACTGTGGGAAATCTGAGCTCTCCTGGATCCAGCCCACTCTCATCTGACCCCAGGTCAATGAAGCCAAGTATGGATTCAGTGACCAACACTGTACTTGAAGAGGGTATGAATGGATATGAATTGAAGAAGTAAGAGAAGAGAAGAGAAGAGAAGAGAAGAGAAGAGAAGAGAAGAGAAGAGAAGAGAAGAGAAGAGAAGAGAAGAGAAGAGAAGAGAAGAGATCTGTGCCTGTAGGGTTGTTGTGGTTCCTTTACGCAAAACATAGAGTGTTGCTGCATCCACTGTCAACTGGACTGCAGAGACATTTCCTGTTAGACTGCAATGTGTAAATGAATAAAAGAAAAAAAAGGGAGAGCCAAGATAAGGGAAGAACAGGGGCAGTAGGGAGGAACAGTGTGAGTACTGCGTTCCTGGAAGTGTCTCATACTTCGTCACAAAACTTATTTACATCGACATCAGACGTGTATTGACTACACTCATGACCTCTGAGGTCTGTTTTACACATTCTAAACATAACCTTCGTAGAAAATGAACTGTCAACAATGTCATTACTGTATAACTGACTGCTCCCACATTCACTGGAGTTTATATGCATGTCAGCCACTCTCTTTAGCAATGTTGTAAGAGCTAAATGTGTCAATACAATGTTACTTTGTTGCAAAATACTGAATGTCATTAATTTGCACCCCACAAAGGTCAGTGTCTGAGCAGTTTTATCTGCAATTTCCCCAATGTAGGACAAATGGAGGAATTTGAATATCTGAAATGTTTTTGAAAAGCACCAATATTTCTACAATTTGACTTCTTGGAGATATTCAATGTACCATCACGGAGTTATACTGTAATAAGAGCAGTCTTCCCTTTTTAGAAATGCATTTTGGAACAAGACTTTGTGTAGACACCTACCTTAGCGATTCCTTTCCAAGTGTGGGTGTAAGAAGTGACTTTAACCAGGGCACAATGGCATTGTGAATATGCAGGGTACAAGGCAGTAGAGCAGGTTCAATTATAGCAGGGTACAATCAAGATTACACTGCAAAAAGTTTCCGCCTTGAAGAGACCACCTCTGAAATGTTCTATTTATTAAATCATGACAGATAAGCAGTACAGATAATGGATGGATGGATCATTTTAACTAACATTGAGTTCTCATATCCACCTGCTCACCTGTCCCCCATTCTCACCTGACCTCCCCTGCCAACTTTCACACCTGTTCCCATTTCACTATTAGCTCGGGCTGTCTCTATGCCTATATTGCGCAGTTTTGTTGTGCCTGTAACCTGTTTCTGTTCTAGGTCTTGATCCTGTTCTGTGACTTGTTCAAGTCACCTCACCGTTTGTTTTTGACCTTCTGCCTGTTTACGACGTGTACCAGCGTAGGACTACAGATTTGTAGACCGGAGCTGCCTGTAAGATCATCATCTTTGTTTTTATTAAGAGATATCAAATGAACCTGCATAAATGTCTGTGTGTATCTTTAAGTTATGCTTCATCAAATAGCTTTTATTTTTGTGCCTGTCTCTTAATTAACCCTGGAAAATCCTTGGTCAAGGCAATGTTATGCAACCAACATGGGGAAGGGCGGTCATGCTTTTTAGCAGAGGAGTCTTTTCCTGTGCATTAGTAAACATTGCTTGTGCAGTTAACGTAGTGAGTCAGCCAATAGAGACATTACCCAATATACAGTCATTTAGGATTATTGCTAATAAGTCAAAGTCAAAAGTCAAAAAGGCAAATATATCAATTTTTAATTTTTATCCTGGGAAAACAAAGGATCAATAACATTTTGAACAAATATCCTAAAACAAATATAGCTATCACACCATAAAATAGTGTTAATATGAATTTGTTTTTTTTCTCTCCCTTTAACATTAAGATTATTCCTATAAAATCATATTTATCAATAACTTTTAAGGTATTTATGAATCTGATATAGCATTTTTGATAAAGAGACTAATTATGAGGAGTCAAGATGAAAGACTGGGATATGATTATTGTGAAAATCTCATGTATTATTGCTCAAAAATAGTATTTTAATTCTAAACAGCCAAATTGATGGTGTGAATGTGACATTTTCAAATTAAAAGGTTCCCGGGCAGCAGGGGGGGAATTTATCTTCCTTTTTTTTTAGTGTAGGTGAGCGATGATAGGGTGTGTGAGGGGGAGGGAAGAAGATGAGGAAGATGGGAGGGGTATCACCTACCTCATCAATGATAGAAATATAAGGAGTCGCACTGTGAAATGAATAAAGGAACATACAGGATTTCATTTGCTGACAACTGCATGTTCATCTAGAACACTTGTGTGAGTATTCAACACTACTTTTTTATAATAAATATAATATTATATGTATATAATATAAACATTAGAGTTTTACATGGTTAAAATTTATGGACAACTGCTATAGCTGTAGTTTTATAGCATTAATAATCTTCATCAATGTTTAAATTAACAGCAGTAAGGTTTATCTTCTCTGCTGTTTATCACTTGCCTTTTGCTACATCGATCTCAAGAACTCCCTCATCAATGTAGGGGTAGAAATATATTTTGGCTTCCTGACACCAAATGCTGACTTTTATCATTAGTTTGGAGTAGATCACAGTGTTATGATCAATATGTTGGGGAATTTCCAACCTTATTGCATTTTTTTTTTTTGTCCCAATGTTTTTTGTTTTAAGATAAGAATTAGTTTCTCGCAACCTTAAACACGAAATATACAGAGACACTTCTCTTTTTCTTAGTTTCTTTGGTATTACAAGACTTACATTGAATCAGAGTTGAATTAGTAATTAGTCATACAACAGTTTGTCTGAGAGTATAAATCAATCATCATCAATCAATCAACAAGTGCATGAAAGAAAAATGAAGATTGTTTCCTTTTTTTTTAAAATAAAAAATGCCCATCATACTGGTATGGAAGCGTAATGGTAAATAGGAGTAGACTATTAGCAATAGATCAAATGACTGTTAACAACCATCACATGTGCCATGTTAAGTTTGCATGACTGTCACAACAACTTTATAAAAGTTAAAATATGTTAGATGTTGTCCAATATACAGTGTAACCATCTGAGAAGAACTAAATGATTTTTTGAGGCAATATGAAGATGCTGACACACACCTTGGACTTTTCAATCCACTAACCTACAAGTCTGTCCAAACCTCCCCCACAGGAATCAGTAAAAGGTTGATGGGGCAGTTCACATCCAAACGTGATAGTGGCGTTCTCCCTCGGGTTCATTTCTCAGCCAATGAGGAAGGACCTGGAAGGTACTCAACACACCATTTTGATGCCAGCAACCAACAACAGGATGGTAACCTCCAAATTCCCCCCACCATTGTTGTGTCAGATGTGGATGCCAGGTTTGTGTTTTTCAGGTCCCCTTTAACTCAAACTATACTATATATATATATATATTATATAGATTATGATGATGATGATGATGATACTATATACTATATAATATATAGTATACTATATAATATTGCTCTGGCAAACTACAGCTCATAGGAACTTCAATTTAGCTTCAGTATTTACTGGAGAACACTTTTGTTTGGACCTCTTGTCTAACAGTCCATCAGAGAGCCGGCGCTCAAGCATGGACCTGCGGCGATCTTCCATCTACAGCACCTTAGATCTGGTACCACAGTTGGAAAACTATGCCAGCACACTGCCACACCAGAAGTCGAGGAGCCGACCTTCTTTGGAGACTCTCCGCAACGCATTTGATGTAAGTTCATAACCTCTGGGAACCACATCTCACAGCAGCTTGCATTATGTAATATTGAAACCTTTCCTATGGAACTGAACATCTCTTATAAGTCTGCATTATATACTTTGCAAGCAATCAGTTACTACAGATGTAAAAAGCAAGTACTTAATAAAAAAATAATTATTAAAAAAAGATAAGAATGTTGAATTGAAACACATCCACTGTCCATTGATTTTATTGTTAAAATTATCACTATGTTATTGTACAGAACAGCATAATAATTTATTTCCTTCTTTCTTTCTCAGGAGATGGCAGCGATGGGCATGGCCACCACGGAGTCAGTCAGCAGCCTGGTTACTGACGGGGGACATGAAGAATCACAAGCCCCACAGGAGAAGGTTCCTGTAAGATTTGGCTGGGTGACTGGAGTCATGGTGAGTGAGGGTCAGTTACATGTTTTAGAGTGCAGAACATGCACCTTTTTATATATTATACAGTCGTATAAACATCACACTCATCTTCTGTTTTAAACTTCACACAGATGCGTTGCATGCTGAACATTTGGGGAGTCATCCTGTTTCTCCGCCTGTCATGGATAGTTTCTCATGCAGGCATCTGTGAGTTATCACTTCATTCATTCCTCCATCCAGTCAGTTGATTCATTCTCTTCGTTGCCACTGTAACAGCTCCACTCCTGCTCATATTGTTCATTGATCTACCAGGAAAAGGTGATTTATGGTTGACAGAGAAAAATACATTTTGGAATAATGTTTAAAACCTTATATCTTTTCATCACAGTGTTGACCTGCCTTATTATCCTGATGTCTGTGACGGTTACTTCAGTTACTGCCCTCTCCGTCTCTGCCATTGCCACCAATGGAAGGGTGGTCTCAGGTCAGTCACTCCCTGTATCTCCAGAGCGGTGTAAAAGTCTTTTAGGTGGAGGTTTTAGTTTCATTTGTCACAACTCAGAGATGCTGATGCACAGAGTAAAAGTTTTAAACAGCCTATTTTATTAAAGTTCAGCAGGAAGTGAACAGCAGGCAAAATCAGGCTGGATAGATCAGACAAAAGCATATAACATCTATACCGTATTTCTGTGTGACTTCTCTGTGGTCTAAAATGCATTTTTAGGTGGGGCCTATTTTATGATCTCCCGTTCCCTGGGTCCTGAAATTGGGGGACCAATCGGGATGGTCTTTTCCTTCGCCAATGCTCTGGCTTGTGCACTCAACACTGTTGGCTTTGCGGAGGTGGTCAGGGATATGATGGCGGTGTGTTCATTTATTTTAGTTTTCATTTAAGATCATGACATTTGACTTTAACTCTGTACTCTAATTTGAAATGAATAAACCAGTATTGTAAAGCCAGGTGCCACTGTTAACATTTTTAATATTAGGCAAATATATAAGGTATATTCCTTATTTATTATTTATATCATATTATCCTGTACTATATTTTAAATTAAAGGTATTAAATAAAAACATTAAATGCCTTATGATGCTGCATAAAATAACTAATAAGCAACTGAGTGTCATGTTTGGCTTTTTATATATGTGTGAATAATTTGGTCTACTCAGGAATTTGGTGTGGTCATGGTTGATTCAACCAGTGATCTCCGCATTGTGGGTGTGATCACTGTGACTGTTCTTCTGTTCATTTCGCTGGCTGGAATGGAGTGGGAGTCCAAGGTCAGTGCATGCTTACACAGTGATCTATTTTTTCTTAATTGCAGCGGCCAATAAATCTCCTTATATCTTACCATTTTTTCTATCTCTGTCTTTCAGGCCCAGATTATGTTCTTCATAATTCTCATAGCCTCTTTTGTCAACTACTTTGTGGGCACGTTACTTCCTCCCACTGAAGAGAAAATGGCTAAGGGCATCTTTGGATACCACAGTAAGTTTGCATTTCTCAGAAAAGAAAACCAACTGCCACACTGTTTGTTTGGGGTTTTTTTTTTTGTTTTTTTGTAATTATTATTTTGAAAAAGTGAATTTTTCAGTGTTGCTTTACAACATTAAAATCATGAGAAAATCATAAATCAACAGAAAAATCACTATTGCAAAATGTCAGAAGAGAAAAAGACTTTTTATTGGACATTTTAAATTGAAACATTCTGAAATTTCCTCCAACAATATGCAGCTTGATTTAGGTGCCTCTCAAGAACCACAAAATTCAAAAGGTCGACTGTAATGAAGCACAGTTAATGGAACATAAATATAAATGTGAAACAGGTTATCAGTGGCAAAGCACCTGCAATTACACCTATAAAAAGATGAATAGATTTATAGTATATGACCTGAGAATGTAATGTTATTACTTCACTGACTACTTCAGTCTGTTTTTGAAATTCAAGGTGATGGAAAAAAAAGGTTAATCACTTCAGATTCATTCCTGTTTTGCCAGCAGAAATCAATGTTAAAGTTATGTCAACTAAATCCTACAGATTATGACATCATCAGTTTTACTATCACTGTTTTTTGATTTGACAATCACTAGGTGAAATCTTCATATCCAACCTGAAACCAGACTGGAGAGGACAAAGCTTTTTCGAAATGTTTGCCATTTTCTTCCCCTCCGCCATTGGCATCCTGTCTGGAGCAAACATCTCTGGGGATCTTAAAGTATGGCAGGAAATGGATATAGAAATATACTTACACCACAAAGCAATAACTGCAAGAATGTTCATTTGTATATTGTTTCCTTTTAAAGGACCCTGCTACTGCTATCCCTAAAGGAACACTCATGGCCATTTTCTGTACCACAATCAGCTATTTAGCTATTTCTGCAACAATCGGTAAGCAATTAATTTAACATGTTTTTATTTTGTATTGATTTGATTGGTTAATTATCTGAACCAGGTTGATTTGTTTTGGCTGTGAATGGAGAGAGGGGAGGCATGAGGATTTATCCTATCATATCATATATGAAGGGCAGTGTCATCAGTGTACAGCATGAGAATGGGATGGTTGGTAGCACACAATGGTAGAAAAAATAGAAATTTGACCAACATTGGCAACAAAATGACATTTAATGACATCACACAGCACACTTCAAGCCTTTGTCATAACTCACAACTCCCAAGATGCAAAGTGCCTCTTTGCTGGGATAAAAGTTAATACATTAACTTAGCTGTACTGAATTTGATTAAGATCCAAACCAACTCCAGTCCTGGGTTTGGTCTCAGTCTTACTGTAATAGTTGGATGTTTCTTTTGCTTCAGGGTCGTGTGTGATACGGGAGGCTTCTGGAAATATAAGTGACATTTTGACAGGGAACATCACTGATGGCTGTGTGGGTCTGGGATGTAACCTGGGCTGGAACTTCACAGAGTGCATCGAGTCACAGTCTTGTAAATTTGGTCTGGGTAATTTCAAGGTAACATTCAATTTAGTTAGCAAAAGTTTCAGTGGCTTATTACAATGACACAGTTTTCTTTAAATGTTGGTGTTTTAAATTAGTGTTCAGAATTTGTTAATATAAAATCGAATAACATAAAATCATCAATTGTTCATGATTATTCCAACCAGATTCTGGGCCAAGTTTCAGGTTTCTACTACCTCATCATTGCTGGTGTGTTTGCTGCCAGCTTGTCATCTGCTCTCGGCTTTCTCGTCTCAGCTCCTAAAGTCTTTCAGGTGAGAAATCAAAAAACCCAGAGTGAAACTGTCTGATACATTTATGTAAATGCAACTTTTATTACCAAACACAATGAAATACAAAGTAGAATATGATAATGCTGTTATAAGTGAGTGCACTAGAAGCTTATGTTTTCTTCTTTGTTCCAGTGTCTGTGCAGAGACAAAATATATCCATACATTGAATTCTTTGCAAAGGGTTATGGGAAAAATGATGAGCCACTCCGTGCCTATATCCTCTGCTACATTATTGCTGTGTCCTTCATTCTTATTGGTGGGTGTAATGTAATACTGTTGTTATTTTTTTAATGATTATATATTTAAGTAAATGTCAAGGAGAGTTCACAGATTTATTGCTTTATATATCTCTGTATTTGTGATGTTTTGGTTTCTCCCTCCTGTCATTATAGGTGAGCTGAACACCATCGCAGCCTTGATCTCCAATTTTTTCCTGTGTTCCTACTGTCTCATCAACTTCAGTTGCTTCCACGCTTCAATCACCAACTCCCCTGGTGAGTCACCTGCTCAACCAATTGTTACTTGTCCTGTAGACTGTGCTGGTCTACATCATTACCTGCGCATCAATAATGGCTTAATCAATTATTGTTTTATTGAAACAGATATGGGACTAGTGCTCACCTACAGATTCTTCTTCTTTTTTTTTTTTTTTAGAATTTCTTATTGAAGGTACATTTTCATTCATGGTCTGTCCCCTGAACCCTTGAACCATCACCATGCTCTGTACCTGTTTAAATCTCCAGATTATCCTCTAGAAAATCATTGTGAAATATCTCTAAAAAGCTGATTGAGAAACATAGTAAAGGACAGTTATGACAACAACACTTTTAATTGAATGATTGGGGACATTTTTTGGCGCATTGGACCACTATCATAAAGGTGTGAACGTTTGGTAGCAAAGAGAGCACCAGAAATGCACTGAGCTATCATTGTCCCGGTCTATCCAGGTCTCTGGCTGCTTTTTATCAGACACGGAAAATGAATTGGTGTAAAACTAACCTATGATCTCCATTCCTCAACCGACGGAAAGGCCAGATACTATGATCTTATTGTATGTGAGATTATAGCTTCTGTGCTATGGCATTTGTCATTGTCGCCCCCCATAGGTTGGAGGCCATCATTTCACTACTACAGTAAATGGACGGCTTTGTTTGGAGCAGTGGTTTCTGTAGTTCTGATGTTCCTGTTGACCTGGGAGCATGCACTCATCACCTTCAGTATCATCATCTTCCTGTTTGGATACGTAAACTACAACAAGCCAAGTAAGTCAAAAAGCAAAGAACATACCTTGAAATTTTGCTCTGCTCTGATCAGACTAATGGTCTCAATCAAAGAGTCGCATAAGTGTGAATTAAATGAGATCTGCTCAGTTTTTCCATACCGTCATTACTTGTGTGTGTGTTTTAATCCACAGAGGTAAACTGGGGGTCGTCAGTCCAGGCAGGTACATACAACATGGCTTTGTCATACTCTGTCTCTCTGTCTGGTGTGGAGGATCATGTCAAGAACTTTAGGTGAGTCACCTTAAATCTCAATTTTAATGCATCAATTATCCTAAAATCACATGTCAGCTGATTATGTGTTATTTTTGTTGATCAATGAGTTTAGCACACAAAAATATATCATATAAGCATTCTGTCCCATTGTACTTGTCTATGAATCCATTTTCTCATTGTCTTACATTCTGTCTCTCAGAGGGGCTCATCAGTGGTGAAAGTTAGGATTTAAACACGAATTGCAGATCCTCATTTTTTCTCTGATGTCTTCTCTCAGACCCCAGTGTCTCGTCCTGACTGGGCCCCCAAACCAGCGACCTGCACTGGTAGACTTTGTTGGCTCCTTTACCAAGCATATAAGCCTCATGATCTGCGGTGACATTATCATGGTCAGTTGTTAATGTCTCAGAGACTTTGCTCCAAAAGTTCATGTCTTTGATTTATCTAAAGATAATGTTATCTAAAGATACTGTTAAATTTGTGGCCTTGTTCAGGAGCAGGAGAAACAGACTCGTTCACCAGATGCCACAGACTGGTTGGTGAAGTGGTTGAACAAGAGGAAGGTGCGCTCGTTTTATACTCCTTTCACTGCACACAGCCTCAGAAGTGGAGCTCATCACTTGCTGCAGGTACAATACATTATCAGCATTTACAGCTTTAATTGTATAAAACGCATCTACAGGGGAATATATCTGGTTACATGTTAAAACAATTTTGGCCAATAAGGTTCTACATTCCTGAAACAAATGATATTTTCCTTTATCCTATCTCTCATCCCAATCCCATCCCAATTTCTCATTTGTTTCTCATCACATATCATCTATTGTCATCTTTCAGTTAGCTTCTAATCATAGTATATCTTTATGTTTTTTATTTGTATGCTAATCTTCTATTCTATCTGTATTTTTGAAATATTTCTTTGGTCATTTGCAAGGCTTCTGGCCTCGGCAAATTGAAGCCCAACACTCTGGTCCTGGGCTTCAAGACAAACTGGAGGGAGAGTTCTCCTGAAAGTATAGAAGATTACATCAACACCATATAGTAAGTTGGGCATAATTAATTGGTTGGTTACAAAGCTCTGCAGAGTGTGACAAAAACTAATATGTTGGCCTTTATTTGAGTCAAAAATTCAAATGAGAGTAAAAGGTGCTTCACTGTGATACATCAAACTTGTCTGGAAACAAGTCTTTATAGTTACAGCTACAGTATTATTGAGACTAACAGCAAAGTAAAACTGCTTTTTAAGTCAGGGGCCTTCTGACTTCTCTTGTTCTTGTCTCTAGTGATACTTTTGACTCCAACAACTGCTTGTGTATCTTGAGGATGATGGACGGGTTGAATATCTTTGACCAGTTTGATGGCGAAGGTTAATAATCCATTTATTTATTTGAGTTTGGTCTGTGTGCTTCTCTACAACCTGACATACATGAGTGATTTAAAAAGATGTTTGAAGATGTAATTTCTTTCTTCTAGTGAACCACAGCTTTGAGCAGGACAAATCTTTTGAAAATGGTGACCAGCAGTCTCCTGAGAGTGTATCAGGTGAGCACTGACTGTATGCACACATACACTGGATTACAGTATTGTGTTGACTCAAAATAGTCCCCTATAGGATCACACAAACCCATAAGTTAGAATTAATAAATCTAACTGTAACTGTTATGAGATCTAAAACACCTTTAGCTTGAGTATAATGAAGCTGCCCCTCAAACAAAGCCAAACCAGTTTGTTGGTGTTTATTCCACAATTGACCTGAAAATGTTGCTTCATTAAACACACTCACAATTTCTTTTATTTCCCTTCTTGTCTCAATGATTCATGTGTTTTTTGTCAAATGTGAAAGCTAGTGAAGACTCCTGCACTTATCTAATAGATGTAGTACTTACTACATCGGGGAACTGATGTCCCTAATTGTAAGTGGCTTGGGATGAAAGTGTCTCCCAAATGAGTAAATGTAATGTCACACATTCAAACTGCCCATAAGACTTTTACTTTATTTTTTGCTCCATTTGTTAAAATGGAAAGACACATCTTAGTTTTAACATAAATTTCAGTGTTTGAAAGTCATGGGAAGTTATTGCAACAGTTGTGCAGCAATATTGCTTCCTAATATTTCTTTAACTATTATTAGTTGTCCCCCGCACCTCACTGTTTCTTCTCTTGCTGTTACAGTTGATAATGTCTCAGATAAAGGTTACAGTGATCAGATGAAGACAGTGTTTCAGAGTGACCAGGGTAAGAAGACCATCGACGTCTACTGGATAGCTGACGATGGAGGTGAGCCCAAAGAGAGGTGTCATTTGATAAAACAAGTGCATCATTTCTGTTTATTTCTTCCTGTGCACAACTTCAATTTCATATGAAATAATATAGATTAGATGATAATTTAAACATCAGTTTTAAAAAAATATTTGATTTGGCATCTCTTCCTTAGCAGCTGTCATTCTCTTCCACTCTCTTAAGGTCTGACGCTGCTGGTGCCTTACCTGCTCACCAGGAGAAAACGCTGGCACAGCTGTAAGGTCAGGGTCTTCATCGTGGGAGACGAACAAAACGTGGAGGAAGGCCGCGCTGAGTAGGTTTCCCCTGCTTTACCATCTGAGATAAGAAAGAAAAGAAAAAATGTTTTTCGTCACGTCCCTGTACCTTTACTACTTCCTGAGCAACAATATGCACTAGGTTACAATGAAACATACATACTCCATATAGGGTCAAGTCATTTTGGGGAAAAAAGAAAGCAAATATATAATATATTATCTGATTATAATCGATCTGCATTTCTTCAACTGTGTCTTTGTGCATCCATCCATGAACGCTGTTTGCCGTAGAGGTATTTTGCGCAATTTGTGAACATTTTAGATTGTTTTCTGTTCCGTGGTAACTGAACTCCCGGAACTTTGTCTGTTTCTTTTAGGATGGTCGCTCTGTTGAAGAGGTTTCGTCTGGATTTTAATGATGTCATCGTCATGACAGGCACTGAGAAGCATCCACACGCCAAGAAGTATGTCTACAAAACCCAATGACATCTGTTAGTCAAAGTTACATTTGCAGCAAAATGAAACTTCTGGCCTAACATCTCCCTGGGTCCTCAGCCGAGTCCAGCCCATATACTTCCACATCTGGGCAGAGTCTATTCTCCAGTATTGTCAGGCAGCTTGAAGATTTTCTGTGTGTGTTTGTGTGTGTGTGTGTGTCAGAATTGGGCCAAATGTGAAAACAGCATCTTAAAATCATGCTGTATATGGGCCAGATTCAGGTTGTGTAATCAGGTGAACACTGAGCCAGAATAAAACATGTGGGCCAAGTATGGGCCGTACTTATTTTTGCTATCTGGGAGGGAACTGAGAAAGAAATCACCTTGTGCAGAAGTGTGTTGGGTTGTATTTTTTTAATTTTGTTTTTAAATCTCTGAACTAAACAGCAAACTGACTTTTGTCTTGTTCTTGTTGCTTCTCAGCCTGAACAGGTTTGTGGACAGTGTCGAGCCTTTTAGGCTGCATGATGAACAGCAGGATGGTAGCTCAGTTGAGGTCCTGAGAGAAAGCTGCCCATGGAAAATATCTGACAAGGAGTTTGAGGCCTTCAATTTTAAGGTATGTTTGAGTGTATATGTAATTCACATCCTTCATTTCCAACATGAACATGTTGTCCTTTTTAATGCCATTCGCTAAGTCAAATGTATGCTTCCACTCTTAATGCAACTTTGTGTCAGTGTCTTGCTTTTATTCCCTCCTCTCACAGTCTGAGAGAAAAGTGAGGTTGAATGAAATCATCCGCAGGAATTCACAACATGCTGCTCTTGTGCTTGTGTAAGTACAGTTTACAGTATTATACATATGACAAGCTCATGAAATTAGTACATCAATCATGCATATGGCATATTTCAACTTTCGTTTGAGGCCCAACACCTCTTATCTAGATGGAGAAGGTAGGATTTCTTTAAAAGTGGGCAATCAGTAATTTTCATTTAAGATACTTCACTTTTGTTAGGGAGAAAAGTGATTAACCCCATTAAGCCTCTTTCTCTCACCCCCATCCTTATATTCTTACTTTTTGTCTCAGCATTAGTTTGGTTTTATTATAACCCCTCATATTTATCATTTTAAAAGCAGTATAAATGGTTCATAGAAGATTTCTTTTCATTGGAACCAATGATCATTTAGCTAATTAACAGATTTAAATTCACAAGACAAGTTGTGAATGTGTGTTCTCTATAGGCTTTGCATTCAAGATATGATATAGGTTAAATGTATATACAGGCCTCTCTAGGGGATAAGAACAATGCAGTCTTTTGTTTGTAAGTATGCAAAATTATGCACAAAGAGCCACCAGCCCCTGGCTATTTCCATGGTTGTCTGATTCAGAGAAAGAGATGGGATGGATTAGGTGTCTTTGTTTTCACTATAAAACACAGCATGCACTAATTTGACTAATGCAGTGTTTTTGTAAGTCAAGTATAGGCAGCATTTGTTCTTGTTGTGCTGTTTTGTTATGTTCATGTTAATGTTATGGTTTTTCCAGGAGCCTTCCAGTGCCACAAAGTGACTGTCCCAGAGCCCTGTACATGGCCTGGCTGGATACTCTAACCTGTGGCCTCCACTGCCCCGTGGTGCTGATTCGAGGAAACCAGCAGAACGTCCTCACGTTCTACTGCCAGTAAATCCTCAGATGAATGGATGGAAAGTTTTTTTTGCAGACATTAACTTAAAACAATGGCCTGGATCATCTTCAGGATGGTGTGGATGCCAGCACAGCATCTTAGAAGTTTGCCGGGACAACAGCTGAGGATGCTACTAATGGCCGGAGCCATAACTTGGAATAACAATGTGATGCTGTTGGTTTAAAACAACTTTCCATTTCCTTTACTGTACATAAGATACAACAACAAGAAAAATTTAAATTGATATGTTAAACTTGACACTATAAGATTAACACATTCACACACAAAGGATATGGCAAAAACTAGGTGGTTAAAAAACTAAATAGTTTTATGACTCTCTCTTTGGTAGGATAAATAGTTGTTTCTAATGGTTCCAATTCAAGTGGTATAAAGCTTAGTGCAGGTATCCCTCAAGGGTCTATTCCTGATCCTCTGTGTTTTGAGAAACAAGCTTGAGAAGATTGTTTTTGTAGCATTAGTACTATTCATTAAGCCTTAGCATCTAATTATTTGTAATAATTAAGTAGTGATATAATTAATTACTTTCATCATTGATAATCAGTGACTATTGATTAATGTTTGACTTTTAGTCTTTCTTGCTGTCAGTCATCAGTGTAATTGTTCACGTTGCCTTTCTTGTTTCTTATTCATAAGGTATGTTATAAAATGTTATTAAATAAAGACTCAAAGATCAGAACTCAAAGCTCAAATATTACATTATATGTACAGTGAATTCTGTATTTTCTTCTATAAGTGGCTAGATTTTGTGACTATTTCTTTGAAACTTTACTGTTGTACACAAATATCTGCTTAATATCAATATATTAAATTGTGAAAATCTATTGTGAACAAAAGATACTTGCTTGGCTATTATTTAGTTCTAAGCCTCAATGTTCTGGATTTCAATGCTGACATCAGTCACAGTGTATGAACAGTGAAGGATTAAGATGCTATTGTAAGCAGTTTGCAGCAGAATAAAGGGGAGAGATGTTACAAAATAAAATGGCATCAAAAATAAGTTAAAAAAATCTTACAAATAACATTTTGGACAAAGAAAATCTTTTTTTTTAGATATGAAACATGAATTTAACCTATTTTCCTCATTCATGGATATTGTGGAATTGCATCTTTGTTTCTGCATCTTGGGCAGTCAGTAGGGAAGTGTATCCCATGTTTGTTTTTTTCTTTTACATTATGTTATTTATATTCCTGACATCAATGGACCATTTGCTTGCTATGATGTTGTGCTGGTTTGATCAGAATTTGCCACTTAACATTACTTTGCTTCCTGGAGTACAGTTTGCTTGTATGTCTGTACTTATTGTTTATTTTGAACTGATATGTTTCTTAGGATCATTGTGTCTGGTTTATTGCCCCTTAAAGCATCAGTTTCTTTGAACAGAGCAAAGATGTGGAATCTCTTTTTGCTTATTCTGCTCATGTGTAAGTAAATCACCTTACCAGATCACCAGCAGGATTACTGCTGCCATTAAAGAAAAGCAGTTACTGCTGTTTTATTGTTTATTTGTCATTTATCATAACTCAAGTGACAGTTTATTGAGCCAAAAAGTCCAATGGGAACTTTTTCCCTTTTTGTAACAGTGTCGTTTTGGGGTTCAAAACAGCTTGAGAACATGACATTGATCTGACAAAACAAGACCTGGGTGGAGGCCTTATCTTACTGCAGATTGAAGCACAATGACTTGGTCTCTATCACTACCATTGAGCAGCAGAAGGCCATGCCAAGACCGCCTTCTCACCTTTTGTCTGGCTGGGACTGCATTACACCTGCACTCTGGATTTCTGGTTCTGGGTCAGTGACGAACCAGTCAGCCACGAGAACTGGAACAATGGGACAGAGACTGGGATAGACAACTGCGACATGTCTGCAGCCATGGACAGAGGAGGCCTGTGGAATAGAAAACATGATTGAGAGAAGTTTAATTTTATTTGTTCTAATTAAAACATGCTTCACTCACTAAGATATTATATTCATTTTGTTTTGTTTTGTTTTTGTTGGTGTATTAGTTTTGAAAAGTTAATTAGGCAGTGTTCTCTGGGTTTATTGAATGGCTTTCTGGAAACTGTAGGAATCATATTCTCATGATCACAGGCTTAAAACTCAAATGGATGATTCAATCTGAAATAATCATATAAATATATTTTTCAGTGTCTTTATTACACCTGGCAAAATGACAGCAATCATTTGTTGAAGGGTCTTTCTCTTTCTTACTATTTCATGTTATATATTTTCATTCCTATGTCAATTTTATTTCCTTGCCTTATCTTGCACCAAAGTTATCTCTGGGCCCTTGAAACCTTGAACACACCAACGCACATGGTGGCCAGCTGTCTGCCTGTTTTATTTTTTGCTTTATTTTTTTGATGATGTAGTTAAGTTCCAGTTATATTATGCAAAATCATATTACAGTTTGATTACAGTTTTGAGAGTTTTTTTTTTATGGAGACCTCAATTCTCTGAGGTTGAATAAACTGTTCAACAATGGAGTGTTTCTGTTTTTTTACACAGCTCTGATTGAACATATATTTATATTAACTTTTCATTAATTTAAAATTACTGCATTGTTATAGCAGCATGTCATTATGTATGTTAACATCTAATCAGACACACACTATTCCAGTCAAGCGGTCACTTCCCAGCTCCTCCAAAACTACCAGGCAATGTCCACGATCATGTTTATTGGAAGTGAAAGGTGTTGGGGGGGTGTTACCCATGAATGGTCCCCAGGGGGCGCAGCTGAGCCACAGGCCGCAGGCAACAGCGTGGCACCAGTGCGTCGCTTTATCCTCTGTATTTGACTCGATTAAAGCTGTTCAGGTGTTTACACCATGGAGGGTCAATACCGGTATCCAGTTTACTTCGAGTGTCCCAGTCTGGATGAAGAGAAACGGAAGAAGATTGAAAACTATTTCCACATTCACCGCAAATCAGGAGGAGGAGAGTGCGGCTCAGTAACAACCATGAGAGATGAAGTTTACAGCGTCGCTTTTAAAGAACAAGAAGGTGAGATGAGTGATGGTCAGTATCTGTGGAATTAGTCTGATTTCTTAAATCACGTCTTACTCTGTAGGTGAAAGTGAAATTAGGCTCCTGCATTGGAAACCTTTTCGATCTTTTTTTTTTTAATATATATATATATATATATAAATAAAAGAAATATTCATTAGGTGCTTTTGCTGTTTTACCCAGGTCTAAAACTTTTGACTGGCGATAATGTTTTTTTTTTTTTTTTTTTTAACATTTGGTGCTGCGTAACATTATTTAGAAAGATATTCAAGTTTCACTTTCACTTTGAGTTTAGTTTGCTCTTTATAGCTCAAGGTGAATCTTACTCATATGTGGCTGATACAGCATGTGATGTTTGTGACATGTAGTCTCCCAACATGAGCAATAAGTTTATCAGTGAAAAGACCAGTGGTTTTGTAACTCTAAAGTCATTTGCACCTTGAAGTAATTTTCCATTTTATTGTGTGTTCATTGTTTTGGCCTTTCATTCACAGTAGAGATGACTAGAGGCTGACAGGTTACTGTCCAAAGCTTCCTGTTACTGCAGTTTCACACTAATGATCCTCTGCACAGACATTATTTTGAATTCCACAGCAGACTTAAACAGAGTAGGGTTCCCCATGGGCTCCCTGCCCCCTCCCTCCATGGTACGATCATTCAGTTAGCCATCCATTCATGCTACCCATTGGAAAAACCACTGTAAAAGTTCAATAGTAAAGGCACTTAAAGCGCAATTTTCAGCACAGTTTCACATTTTCAATGCTCAGAGTCAGGAAAGAAGAACAAAACTGAGAACTGGTGCTGATACAATATTCCTAACAACCAATGTCCACTTTTTTGTGTCTCAGCTCAGCAAAGAGTCCTGCAGAAATGTGAACATGTGTTGGAGTTTGCCAGTGGACCTCTGGTGCTGACTGTGCGAGGCAGCCTGGCGCCTTGTAGCTCCTCTCCTGTTTCTGCATTAACTCCAGGCCTATCAGTGAGTGCAAAAGTGGACTTTACCTTGTCACAGTGTTAGTGTAGAAAACATTCCAAAAATAATGCTTTATTAGACATAAAAAGAAAAACATGAATGTAGATTGGAGAGGTGTTTCTGTGATTTAGCCTACCTTCACTGATTTGAATGGAGTGGACAACATATTACCAACGCCACTCTACATAACACAATACAATTCACCAGCAAGACAAATTGCAGAATCTACAAAACTAAAAGTTTTGTTATTAAAGATGGTAGGTTTTATTACTGGACTGTTGTGTTTAAATTGACAACTGTGTCTATCTGTCCTTAAGCAGAAACAGCAGACATTTCTTGCTTCAACTCCACCACCAAGTGGTGAAGAATATGAACTACAACCTGATAATTACCTCCTACAATACCTGAAGGAATGTCCTGAGGCTGGGGCAGAACTAGAGGGAGAACTTGCCTCAGTGTCCTGCTCTGCTCAGCTTTACCCAGAGGAGGGGAGGGTTTTAGTCAAGTGTTTATCTCAACCTGCTGCTGTAGATGAAGGTAATAACTGGAAAGCTGAGGTAGACAAACTCTTTGGTGCCTACCTGTGCCACTATGAGGTGGACCCTTACAAAGTCAAAGCTTTACTTCAGTCATGCAGCTCTCCTCAAACCACAGATGAGGTTAAGGTGTACAGTGAGGGTGGGCTGGCTGTTGTTGTTGGGAAACATTCTCAGGTTAATGACAGGTTGAATTTCGTGGACTCAACTGCAAATAATCAAGGGTCACGTGTACTTCAGAGGAAAACCAGAATTTGTCGACTGGGTGAGGCCAAACTCCGACTCCTCTGGAAAGAGATCGAGCATGGTTTGGGAATTTATTTTCCAGGAGTTAAAGTCACACAGGGAGATGCAGGTCAGGTAGTTTTGGAAGGTTTTGTGGAGGATGTTCTTGGGGCTGGAGATTGGGTTTCTGATAAGGAGAATCTGATCTTGGAAAGGACAGTTTCTAAGATGAGCCCGTATCTTCTGGTCTTCCTAAGGAAGGCTTATGGAGGTCCAGGGGTGCTAGGTGATTTTTTAGGGGTTGGGGACAAGGTGGAAATAGAATTACGAGACACAGAGCTACATGTCTTCTCCTTTTTTGCTGATACACTTGATGATGCAGAAAAAAAACTGCAGCGTGAGTTCAACGAATTAAAGATTGATGTTCCTAACTGCTCTGCTGTGCCATCTGACCTTTGTGAAAAGCTCAAGTCTAAGGTAAATGAGATGAACCAAGTGCAATATAGGGCTCAGGTCCTGTTTGTCTTAGACAACACTGTGAGTTTACTGGGCCATGCCAAAGAGGTTGAAGAGCTGAGTGAAGCTGTCACACAATTTATTTTGGACCACTCATGCATAGAAGGCAAAGTCGTTCTGCGTTTCCCAGAGTTAGTACAACACTTACCACAACTTCTGCAGCTGCATAAGTTTGACTATTCAGGGGTTACCATTCATCCTTTAACCTCTTCCTCTCAGCCAACGGTGTTGCTGGAAGGTCCATTCAGTAAGGTGACTGAAGTAAGAAACAGACTGGGTCCATTTCTAGACTCCCTTGTTCAGGGCACAGTTACCATCAGCCTGCCAGGGGCAACAAGATATTTTGAAAGCCCCTCTGGAAGAGAGAACATTTTAAGTGTTGCTCATTCTCAGAAGTGTCTTATAGAGCTTCAAGAACAACCTTATACTGCTATATGGAATTCGGCATCTGGTGCAAGACTGAGTAACGGAGGAAGATTAGGTGCCAGCTATAGCCTTTGTGACGGGCTCGAGGTGCTGGTATGTCAGGGCGACATCACCAAACAGGATGCTGATGCCCTGGTTAACGCTGCTAATGAAGATCTGGACCACTGTGGGGGTGTTGCTGCTGCACTGAGTAAAGCAGGCGGTCCTGAAATACAGAGGGAGAGCAGTGCCTTAGTAAAGCAGATTAGGAAGATTCCTACAGGTGATGTGGTTTTGACCACAGGGGGGAACCTACCCTGCAAGAAACTGCTGCATGCTGTTGGTCCTGTAGCTGGAAGAGCAGACGGCAAAGAAAGGTTCTTATTAGAAAAAACTGTCCAGTCCACCCTGAATTTGTCTGAAATGATGGAGTTTAAGTCTATAGCCATGCCCTGTATCAGCTCAGGTGTGTTTGGTGTTCCTGTCACAGTGTGCGCTGAGGCTATAGTAAGTGCTGTAAAAAAGTTTGGTAGTCAGGGAGGGCGAAGTCTGAGCAGAATCATCCTGATTGATAACAGAGCAGAGGTGGTGAAGGCCATGCAGGAAGCATGTGACAGGCTTCTTCAAGGGATAAGTAGTGTAAACACTACACCAAGTGAGCCAAGAGGAGCCCCTGCCGGAGCTCCTGGAGATGGTGTCCATGTTGAGGTTGTTCAGGGAACCATCAACACCGAGCAGGTGAGAAACTTTGCTTAGCTGCTGGATGCAATGATATGAATTTTGCTACTTGATTCATGTATTTTCTGATGTAGTGGTGTCTGTTTGCATACAGAACAGAGTGTAGAGATCCTGGCCTTGGGTTACTCGTGGTGGTCAGGATAATTTAAGTGTGAAATTATTATTTATCTTCTTTCATAGGTGGATGCCCTGGTATCTCCTATGGCTGGCCATGATCCTCTCTCTACCCGTGTTGGAAACATATTGTCCAGTATGGTAGGACCTGAGCTAAAGACAAAGTTTTATAAAGATGCAGGAGGGGCATCATTGCCTGGTGACATAGTCCTGGTGGAAGGCTTGTGGGCTCTTCAATTCAAAGCAGTGATCTTCATCAATCTTCTCCCCTGGGACAATCACCAAAATGGAACTGCAGTCCAGGTGAATTGGTGTATTTTCTTTTCTTTGTTTCTACACACACTAAAGCTCAACAGAAAAATCAAAGGATCTAGTAATCTTGATTATCATTAAATCTTTTAGGTTCTGAGACAGGGCTTAAGAAAGGTTCTGGCTTCCTGTGAGATCAGAGGATTCAGTTCAGTTGCTCTCCCTGTGATTGGAACTGGTGCTGTTCTGCGTTTTCCTCATAACGTGGCTGCCAGGGTTCTTCTGGAGGAGGTCAGCATATTTGAACAGAACCGAATGAACGCATCATCTTTCCGAGTCCGTGTTGTCGTTCACCCCAAGGACAAAGAATCTGGCAAGGTAAAGAAAGAAAATACAGCTGCCGTTCCTCGTAACAAAAATATAAATGCTGATGTTATAACTGCAAAGAACTATTGTTGCATAGTTTGTCTCTATGCAAGCAAAAATTACCTTACCTTTTTGCCAGCAAAAAAGTAAATCTCACATTTTCTGGAGCTATTAATAATCGCTTGAAAACAAACTTTTTGTTTTTTTTACAAAGCATGAGATCATGAAACTGTCTCTACAGGCCTTCCAGTCTGCTCAGGACACATTGCATTTCAGAGGATTCACAAATGATGTCATCCCAGATCAAGGTTAGTCTAAATAATTTATTTTTAGTTGCAGGCTGATCAAGAATTTTTAAAATTAAATCTAAATCTATAAGGCAGCAGTTTAAGGGCCACAAGGGATTAGAAAACACCAAGCTCACAAAAAATATACCACCATATTACCGCTTTTAAAGTTAGGCCTGTTGAGCCGGGATACTATTAGCTACTTACACACCCAGCAAATAACAGCATTGCTCTGCATTAGGACTCACTTTTCAAAGTTAAGTTGTTGTATTTAACTTATCCAAGTATCATCCTCAATTATTTGTTATTTTGAGCTGATCGCATACAGATTTGCTAAAACCAGATGCCAGGTGCTGCTGAAAATTTTTACTATAAATCCAAAACTAGTGACTAAAAAGCAACTAAAATTGTGTTTAATGTCAGTTGAATCAATAACCTTTAACTCAAAATCAATGTTAATATCTAAAAGATATTACTTTTTTTTTTTTATTTCCATAACTTCAGCCTCCTTTTATCGCTATGTCTCGGTAAGTACTGATGAGGTCACGGCCATGCTGGGCAGAGTCAAACTTCAGATGGTCCATGGTGACATTGTAAATGAGGGCACTGATATCATTGTCAACACAACTGACTTCTCCAACAATCAGTCTGGTAAATGTTTTGTGTTTTGTGCTTAATTGTGCTGCAGCACAGCACCTCTGCACACCTATATACAGTATATTACCCTGGGTTCAATCCTAACTGTGTATTCACAAACTCCACAGGTGTCTCCAAAGCTATTCTGACTGCAGCAGGGCATGGTGTTCAAGCACAGTTAGCACAAGGTAAACTTTAGGACTGGACTGAAAAATTTTACCTGTTAACACATTTTTAAGAAGTTTTCAGGATGTACATGTTGCTGTCTTTGCTGTATAATTCAAAACACCACAAGTACTGCAGCAGGTAAATCTTGAATCTCTCAAAATGTAAATCCAACCTCCTGTTTTTGTGTGTTTTCTGTTTGTGCATTTACAAACATGAGTGTAAAAATGAAAAGAATGAAATGAAATGTTGACTTAAGTCATGGTCTACTATCTAACTTGACTTGAACCATTTTCACACTGTGTTTTTCTTCTCACTGTTTTCTTTTTTTTTATCAGTGGGCTTGCCTACAGACTACATGTGCACCACAGGAGCGGGTTTACTTGGCTGTAAAGAAATCATCCATGCTAGTTTCAGTTGTGATCCTCAGTTGTTTCGGAAGAACTGTAAAAAAATAGTGAAGCAGTGTGAGAGCAAAGGCTACCACTCAATAGCCTTCCCCGCTATCAACACAGGTTTGTACCTGCGCATATGGGTGTGCCTGTGTGTGTTTATGGGTGTTTAGTTTGTAAATATAATAATAATAATAATAAAAATAATAACATGACAAGTAAAGATAAAACAACTTGTTAGGTTAAAAACTGGTAATAGATGGATAAATTGGTAGATGGATGTTTGCCTTTAACATTGTGTCAGTAATTTTCTGTGGATGTAGTTTAGCCTCTAAAATGATAATTCAGAAAATATACTGATAAAACAATTGAACAACGAGACATAGAGACACTTAAAGGCATTTAAAGGATGAAAATAAAAGTTACACATTGCTACTACATCAATAGCATCATTTGAGGCATCTCCATGTGCTTTATGTCCCATCAGGTGTGGCTGGTATGGACTCTGTTAAAGCATGTAAAGCCATACTGGATGGTATAGCATTTGCCATTAGGGACCTGAAGCCAAATTCCCTCTCACTCATCCGCATTGTCATCCTGCAACAACCGGTCTTCCAGGCTTTCAGGTCACAGATAAATCTTGTCCATATAGTCACAATCAATACAGTTACAGTTTTGGTATGGATTGTAGTCTTTACCCACTTAGATCTGCTTGGTTTAAATAACCTTTTTTCTAATATGTTTTTGCAGGTCAGAGCTGGAAAATCGCTTTGGACAAACCGTCCCTCCCCACTTAAACCTGAAAGGTTTGTATTCATGTGCAAGGCATGAAAATTGTGCCCATTGAACATTAGTCCCAATTTTTCTTTCAATGCAGAAACTGATTGTGGATAGATAAATAAACTCTGACCATCAGATTATAATTGAAGATTATTTGTACATTATTTGTACATTTGCTAATTATCACTAAACCAAAGACCTGTGGGAATGATGTTGATTTTACAGATATTTGGTCAAAAGTTTTTCGATAGATGAAAGGTCAAGTACATGCTAGTACTGCACAAAAATCAGAGGACTATCCCAGAGTCAATAGGCTTTATCCCAGAGGAACCATAAATCACACAATTTCATCACAGCCCATTTAACATTTGATATTTCAGTCCCAAACAGGTGTAAAGACTTAAATTCTCATCTTTAGAGCGTAGTGTCCCATAGAAGATGAACTGTGACAAAATTAATTAGATTATATGAAAAGGCAAAAGGGAATGTTTAGCATTTATTGTCATGTCATACACCTTTGTGCCACAAGATGATGCCAAAGTATTACTCAAAGAGACAAGACATAACCCGCAGAGGATCTTATGCAAAACTATTGTTGATCTTCCTGATTTATTAAAATTCCTCAACATTGAAATAGATAAATTGTTCCTATGGACTATGATATAAGGAGTATGTGTAAAACCTTATTATGAATTGCACGAAAAGATCTTTTTCATTGTGCCAGATCAACAACAACACTTGGTTTTCATTGTGAATAATTAATTTTATTTATTTATTTATTTATTTATTTTTCTTTCAGAAAAAGCTAAACAGAAGCTCAAGGAGTGGGAAGTAAAGTATTCAAAGACTACAATTTCAGCACCACAAGACAAAACCTTTATATTCTCTAAACCCCAGCCAGCTGTAATAAGTGTGATTTGTAGGGGTTCAGACATCATTGAGACCATTAAGAGCAACTTGGAGCAGATCCTGCAGAAGCAGCTGATAGACAGAGTGGTGAATGTGAGTGATTTTTCCAGGCTTGATGCCATGCAGCTGGAGGCAGTGTTAGCAAAAGTCAGAGTCTCAGGAATAAGTGTGGAGCGAAGGAAACGTGAAAGTGTGAAAGGCAACAGAGTAGGAAGCACAGCTAGAGCAGGAGCTACAGATCGGTCAGGAGAAGAGGACTTTATACTGAGAGGCCTAAAAGAGGACATTTTGAGTATCATTGAACTTGTAAACACAGCAGTCCACAAAGGACTTTGTCAAGACCTCCAAGAAAAAAAAGAAGCAATGTTGGCTCATGTTGTCCAGTGGCTGATTCAGGACATCGATGGAACCTGGCAGAAGCTGAGCCTGCGTGACAACTACGTGCTGGAGACAGGGCACCTGGGTAACCAAGTTAGTGTGACGGCACCATGTGGAATGATGGTAAGGGTAAACCTGCAGCTGCAAGAAGCCACAAACTGGAAAACACAGGTCACATACAAAGTGAAAAGGACTGAGACTGGAGCAAGTATGTCAAAATTTACAGTTTTCAGTTTTTAGAAGTTGTGGGTATCATGCTCAAGCTATAACATTGACTTGTGTGCCTTCTATTTTAGCTTTAAAGCTTCCAACACAATGGGAACCTATGCATAACAAAGTCTTTAAAAGGGTTAAGCTACAGCCTAACACAAAGGAGTATCAGGACGTAGCCCAGGGTTTCCACAAAACAGCGGCATACAACATTCAAAAGGTGACTATGCTAACACAAAAAACACCAACACCAAAACTTTTTTGGCAATAACTTGGCAGTGCAGAATAATTAACTGATGGACTTGTCTTGATTGTCTTCTGATCTCAGATTGAGCGTGTGCAAAACCTCTATCTGTGGCATGCTTATACTGTGTGTAAGCAGCGTATAGTGGCCAAGAATGGGGAAGCAGAACTCGGGGAGAAGACGCTCTACCATGGCACATCAGTAGAGTCATGCGACTGCATTGAAAGGGACAGATTTGACAGGAACTTTGCAGGAAAACATGGTAAGGACACAAGTCATATGTTTTTATATTAAAGCCACTGAAAAGTGTGCTTCCATTTTCCAATCTTCTTGTCAACCTCTTGGAAAGAAAGCAAATAAGCAAATTTTCTCTGATGTTGAATAATCGCTTAAAGGTTCATATGTGTCTATCACAGCTGCGTTGTATGGAAAGGGAGTTTACTTTGCTGTCAATGCAAACTATTCGGCCAGTAGATACGCCAAAGCAGACGCATCAGGCCTAAAGCGGCTGTACGTTGCTCGTGTCCTGACCGGCCGTTTCACAGTTGGTAATTCAACCATGAAAACACCCCCTCCTCGTGGCACAGACCCCACTGACTGCTTCGACAGTTTGGTGGACAACCAGCAACAGCCCTCCATGTTTGTGATTTTCCACGATGACCAGGCCTACCCGGAATACCTCATCACTTTCTACTGAAAAGAAAAAAGAAAGGTTTATTTTAAGAAATCTGTTCTTTTCCCCCATTACTGAGCCAATCAACTTACTTTTACATTTTTACAAATGATCTATTGTGTATAAAGCTGACACAGATTTTAAGTGTAGAGCAGGATTAAATTTTTTTATTCTCAACTATAATTAAACTATATTTGGCTTATATATTTCTGAAAAAATTGATTTTAAAGTAAAAGCTAAACAATTTTTTTTTTACATGAATCCAAGAAAGTTCACTGATTAACACAAACTGAAAGAAAGCTGATTTGTGGTTTAAAGATACAAAATTGCAGATGTACATCTAAGGAATCTACAAATAAACAATATATTAATGTGATGTTGCTCCTTGTTGTTTTAATCACATGGTCATAATTAAACTGGGTCTGTACAATGAGAGTATTTTACCTGCTGAATCATTCTTTTACCCTCCAACAAGGTGTAATTCAAAACAAATAGTTCGCTTTATTTTAGCATGAAGACTGAAGTTCAGCTCCATTTCCTTCCTCCGTGAACATTACAATGAAGGGCATGCCAACATTCAAATGAAACTGAAGCTCTGTGACCCAGTAGCTATGAATAGCTGCTTGTTTATGCAGTGAGGAAAGAAAAATCTGAGAGAGAGAGAGAGAGAGAGGATTTGAGGGTAAGAAAGATTTGAGGAGGTAGAACAAGTAAATATGAGAAACAGTAGCATATTTTGCAGGATTCTATCAACAATTATAAATATCATAGAAACACAACTTTTGGTAGTAGCTTAAAAAGAAAGTTCAGCCTAGTCACTGACATGGAGTTTACCAGGCGTTACCTGCCAATGGAATGGGAAGAGCGATGGAGGAGAGAGAAGGAGAGGAGAAAAAGGGTGATTGAAGAAGGTGGGGAAGGGATAGAGCAGGAAAACCGTGAGCTGAGGAGGATTGTGGCTTACAACGACTCCAGGATGGGGCTGTCGAGTGTGGGGGTTAAAAAAGAAGAGTTAGAGGTCAGAATGAGTTGTACTAGTCAGCAGGGGATTGGGGAGCATATGAGCGAGAAGGCAATTAGAGATGAAGGATTTGGAGATAAAACCCAAACATACCACAGAGAAACCTTTCACAATGAGCTGTTCAGGGCCCTGAAGGAACTCTTGGATTCATCTCTTCTCACAGACCTGACTCTAACCACTGAGAATGGAAGCAGCTTTCATGTACACTCCCCCATCCTGGCTGCTGTCAGTTCCCTCATCCTGGAGAGACTAAGGGGAAAAAGTGGAGAACAATCAGATGACGATAAGGATGTAGGATTTCACAGGTGGTCAGTGTCTCTGGGTACTGACGTTGAGCATGTTGGGCTTCAGGCAGTTGTGGAGTTTGCCTACACAGGGGCTATATTTTCTTTGGATAAAGGTACCATGGCCCAAATCAAGGCTGCAGCTCAACTGCTGGGGGTCCCTCGAGTTCTGGATCTCTGCAACAGAGAGGAAAGGATGAAAGAAGATGTAAGTACCAAGAAGGACGAGGAAAAGACCTCTGCTCTAGAACAGATGAAGATCACTCTTCAGTCCATTGGACACCTATGGAAAAACAAAGTCGGATGTGATGTGATTTTGGATGTGGATGGGGCGTTATTCCATGGTTAGTATGTAATCTTTTATGACTGCAATCTTTTGGTACCTTGGTGAGTTCGTGTTCGATTGTGGTCAAAGTCTGAACTCTTATTTTTGCACGTCTCTAGTTCACAGAGTTATCCTGGCAGCAAGCAGTGACTACTTCCGTGGCATGTTCACCTGTGGGATGAGGGAATCCCGTCAGACCTGTATTGCTCTTCCCTTCCTATTCGCATCTGAGTTAGAGGGTCTTATTGGTTTCTCCTACAGTGGGACCCTATCACTCAGCTGGGACTGTGTCTTCGAGATCACCTGCACTGCCTTACAGCTTCAGTTCCAGTCTGCCCTCCTGCTTTGCCTTGACTTCATGCGACAGGAAATGGATGCAAGCTCTTGCCTGGACATTGCCTCTTTTGCTGAAGCATATGGAATGTCAGAGCTCCTTGAAGAAGCCAGTGATTTTGTGCTGAGGAACTTCTGGGAGGTGGCATCCACAGCAAAGTTTCAGGACCTACCAGCAGAGAAGCTTCTGAAATTCCTCTGCTGTGATGGGCTCTGTGTGCCCTCAGAGTTGGCTGTATTTCGAGCTGTAATCTCGTGGATTGAGGCTGATCCTGAGGACAGATTAAGCCAAGCGGGTTCACTGATGACTGCCGTCCGCTTTCCCCTTATGACCTTTCGAGAATTCAGGGAGGTTAGGGCCATTAACCTGCGCATGGAGTGTTTTGCAAACAAAGAAGTTGAACTGTATGGTTCAGCGCTTAAGGAATTTGGTTTCAGCCTCCCAAAAACACAAGATCAGTGTCGGGTCAGGCGGCCCAAAGATGCTTTGGTTCTGGTCGGGGGAGACCAGCTAAACCCAGATATGGGCCAGCGCATGCCAAGCAGGGAACTGTGGTTTGCAAACTCCCTGCGAAGTGGCACAGGATTAGTCAAAGAGATAGAGTGGAGGAGGCTGGACGAGATACCAGACAAGCCAAAATTCAGGCATGGAGTAGTAGCTATGGAGGGGAAGCTGTATGTGTTTGGTGGATGCTACTTCTATGCTAAGGATAACATAATGAAAACTGCCTACAGGTAAAATGAGACAGTCAATACATAATAGTTTTCACTTTCAGTAACCAGGACTGTCTCACAGACCGGTGGTCTCACTTTTCCCATCTTTACTTCTTTACCCTTTGCTGCATGCTATGCTAGTTATGATCCTGTGCAGAACAGCTGGAAGAGGCTGGCTGACATGCAGGAGTTAAGAAGTAACTTCTCAGTGGTGGTGCATGAGGAGCGCCTTTATGCCATTGGTGGGGATAAAGAGCTCAATACCAATGTAGACAGCGTTGAGATGTACAATCCAGACACTGACTCGTGGAGGTAAGATTTGTGATGTCCTTTCAACACAGAAGTATTGGGCAAGATGTATCAAGGTCAAGTTTTAACATGCCCAACAACACACATATCAGGGATGTCTCATACTGGTTTTGAATATGAGAAATGCTTCAATCTGTCACAGCATTATAAACACTAAGCAGCAATATACAACAATATATCAGGGATGAAAGCTACAGTTGCACCTTGCATCCTTCCATGCAAATGCAATACCAAAGTTTGACCAGGAGATGTCACCATTTCAACCTCATCAAATATTTTCAGATAGTGGTTCATTACATTGAAAAGTTTTGTTTCCCCTATCACCAACAGAATGGAAAATTTCAGGAAGGAACAGGTAGTTGACATTGTATTGTAGAAATTTCTACTAATGTCTACTGTTTATTACTTTTTTGTTTGTTTGTTTGTTGTTTTTTGCATTTGTATGCCAAGCCAGTAGGGGGCAGTGGTATATTTATGGTGGTGGCCTTATGCCATATAGTACACTTGACCAGTTCAGGGTCTGTTTGGTTGGCAGGAGCTTTTCTTATGAACTAATTTTGACATGAAAAAAAGATCTGCAAGGTTGCCCATCACATCAGACAAGAAATAGCCTGTCTCATCTTTAAAATTGTTATATTAAGGCCAAAGCTGAAGCCATCCATCTATCACCTGTTAGCTTATCTGCTAAACCTGGGGACTGCTTGTTGCCATTTAGGCAAACTCTACAAAGGGAAGCTTAAATGTAAGTAAACAAATTTAAGTTTTAATGAGTTGATGAATTACATGTCCGTGCAACAGCTTCATGTCCATGTTGGTTTGTCTTGATGTTCTTAATGAATCTACCCCTGAGGCTTAATAATACTTATATTTACAGAGGTTTAAACTTTTTTTTCCTTGATGTAGATCCTTTGCCACATTCACACACACACACACACACACACACACACACACACACACACACACACATAAACACACAAAGACCTACATTATCAACCCCCTACTTGTGCGTAACTCTCCATCCTGTGTAGTTTGGACTGAAAATCCTGGGATATAGATGCTAGATTTATTGTTTTACTTCTGTGCTACATTCCTGGCTGATACCACTTGTCTTATTTTCCTCAGCTTTGTCCATCCTCTGGACCAGGCTCTAAGTGGCTACGCTGTCACTGCTGTAGATGGAGGAATCTTTATTTCTGGAGGTTTCAACTGTAAGTATGTGTGTCTGGTTTCCATGCTCCTGTACCACCCAGAGAGAGGAACCACCTACTTGGCAGACATGGCCAATGACCGGGCCCAGCATTGCATGGAGGCTCTGCGAGACCATCTTTATGTCAGCGGCGGAGTATGTAACCTGAGGAAATTTTACACTGATCAACAAGCCTGTGAGGTGTATGATCCTGTGACGGATTCTTGGACTGCTTTTGCGTCATTGCCCGTGCCCCATGTCAGTGCTGCCTCAGCTGTCCTGGAGGAGAAGATCTATATACTGGGTGGATACTGCCAGGATGATTATAGTGAGTCTGGACTCGTTCACCGATTTGACCCCAACACACAGCGATGGGAGAACATGGGCAGACTGCCTGCGGCTGTTACTGACATTCGGGCATGTCTGCTCCAATTGCCTCAACACTTTAGACAGTAACTTTGTGTTCAATATATTTGAACCAGTAGGTGAATTGTTAAATGTAAAAATGTGGCAAAATATAAAAATAATAGAAATGTGTAATTTGTATTATCTACCAGCAAATCTTGGATTAGCAAATTTGAAGTTTACCAGTACTCCTGGTACTGTCAACGATATAGTTTGAATTAAAGACTATTAGTCTAGAATCATTGTTTGCTCTTCTGTAAATGTAATTTTTGTCTCTCCATCTCCTTAAAATTAAAGTAGCCTATACCTAGGAGGATATATAATCTCAAGCAGAAGTTACTTTACTAAAAATAAATTATCAGTCTGTTTGATATTTCTATCCTATAAACAGAAAGAGCCCATCAAATCAAAAGGATGGAACTATAGGAACAGTGAGTCACTGTGTATGTCAGAATAAAGGCAAAATATGCTAATGCAAAAAAATGTTTAAATCACTGGCATCCTCTACTCAAGAAACATGACTGATCATTTTAGTGCACTACCATGGGGTAACATGTGGAGGTGCGGAGATTTCCAGTTTCTGTGACCAGGTTTAGAGTCGAGGTCTCTCCCTCATAGCCATTTCTTGAACAAGGATGCAAATTATCTCTTTAAAAATGATCAGAAAAACTGCCTCGCGCTTTGTGTTAAGTTAGATCGCATTCCCATTCAGAGCTTTATATGGATCCAGTGGATCAAACTCAAACACTGCAGAAGGGAGATGGGTGAATGAATATAACAAACGTGGAACATCTCAATATAATTCACGGAGAAGACTCAAGAAAATTGAATAGAGACCTGAAATAACCAAGAACTGGAGAGAAAATGATCTTGTTTCTGGTACAGGAATGCTAATTCATTTTCTATATTTTTAAAAGAAAACTTGACTATATGAAAAGAAAAAAGAAAAACTGAAAGGTCACTGTGCATCATCAGCTTTTAAAGGTAACTTCTAAATGGTTTAATTATGATGAATGACTGACATTTGCATGCATGCCTGTAGGTGAACTCACAGGGTCATTTTTGAGTCATGGGGCATTACGAAATATCTGAAACAGGTTCTACTGAAAAAAGTCTTTGACCATTTTTTTTTAGTTCGAGTTTTCTGTTGTCATCACAGTTTATACTGTTAATGATTGCAGATTTGTCAATCAGATTTACCCATAACTTTTGAAACAATGGAACCATTGTTTCAGACAGAAGAAGACTAAAACCAGGTGTCTCATTTGCAACTAATCCCTCCTGATATTTTACTGGCAAACTCACTTACAAAATCCAGTCAGAAGGCCTGTTGGAACTTGGCTAGAACTGGGGTCCCTAAGGGCATGAATACTGCTTACTCATGATCATTTTAAGACCCTTCTCAGTGACGCGAGCAGGTATAAAGCCCACTGAGGGGAAATCCACCCTTTACAGACAGTGAAGAGGACACACAGGCTCACACTTCTATGATTGATGAAATGGAGTTCAGGGCTTTGCTTCTGCTGACCCTTCTGGGATTGTTGTTTGTGGAGCCAGGGTTTGGACAGAGAGGTGACATGGACATTAATATGGTTAATGAGAAGTTGATAAAGATTTTGCAGGACAAAGTGACAGATATAGAAAGACAGCAAAAAGATATCGATGCTCTGGAGGCCAAGCTCAACATGACTGTAGATGAGCTGACAAGACAGAAAGCTGAAATGGACAGACTGAAGAAAGAAAATGAAGGTAAAACATGATGTCTGAATTATTACCAAATAATTTCCTACCCAAAATCATGAGTATTGCATTTGTTTTTTTTGCCATTAATTATTTTATTTTTTTGACTTTCACAGATCTGCAAATGAGACTGAATGCCACAGAGGGGGAAATGGATAAGCTCAAACAGAGTAGTGGTAAAGGTAAGACACTATTTCCTCATAATTAATTGAAGGTTGGTGAGTGAGTTCAATATTTTACACAAGGAAATTTTATTGTATGTGATCATACTGATATAAGTCAAATTTCTCTGAAGCAGAAGATATGTGTTATTAACTGATCTATCTAAAACTGTGAAGAATCATAAAATCTACTGTCTCTAAACTTTAAGAGCTCTTTTATAGTAATCAGTGGTTCAGTGATGGTATACCGTGCACATCATGTACATTACCTTGAGCGAGCTTCAACAAATATTCTCAGCTTAATACAACCTGGGCTCCAAGGTGCTCTCTTCTCAGTTGCCTTAAACATGAAGAAAATCTCCCTAACACCAGCGATTTACGTCTATGATGTTAATACTTTCATTTTTCTTCACGACTGTCTGCCCACAGCTGCTCCCAAGATTGCATTTTCAGCCTCTTTGGCAAACTTCGGAGAGATTTACAGAGGACCCTGCACTGACAAGTCTCTGATTTTTAAAAGGATCTTCTCAAATGCCGGCAATGCTTATGATCAAAATACAGGTACTGCTGGATTCAGCTTGGAACAGTGGTTGAATCAAACTTAAATTGTTAAAGCCAGCTAGTCATAATTTTTAGCAACACTAGCACTTCATAACTTTTTAGCCTTTTAACCATTTTTAGTTAATTCATGAATTAACTAATTAACTATAAAATTTTGTGTTTCCTATTACTTTACCAGGTTGTGAAAAGCCATATATTAAACTATACCTCACATGTAGAGTACAAGTACTCTGCTTGTGGTTTCATCTTGCATCTTGTCTTTGCTCTGTTGCAGGAATCTTCACAGCCCCAGTGAATGGTCTCTACTACTTTAGCTTCACTACCTATGGCTACAACACTAATGTAATGGGGGCCATATTAATGAAGAATGCTGTCCGTCAAATCTCAACCTATGAAAGCCCTTCGGTAGACGGCTCAGACAGCAGCAGTAACGCTGTGGTTCTGCAACTGGCTGTTGGCGATAAAGTGTACGTGGAACTGTGGGATAACGGCAGAGTGTTTGATAACCTGAATGGACACACGACTTTCATTGGTTTTCTCCTCTTCCCAATGTAGATGATCAGATGCAACATGTTTGCATTGTGGTTCTATTCTAAAACTTCAATGGTAAAAAAAAACAAAAAAAAACACTTTTTTTTCATTTGTAGGTAAATTTTATTGAAAGTATTTGTGTGTGAAACTGAAGAATAATTAATACAAAAACAATAAACTCCTTACAATTTTCCAATTTTGCAATGCCAAATTAGTTCATCAACCTCCCACTTAAAGTATGGCAACTGAACACAAGTGCAACAGCCCCCTCCAGTGTTTACAGTTGATTATTGCAGCAATCAGTGTAAAAAAAAAATTGTATATTATGTTTTGAAAAGGAATTAAATACCACTTCATCCCTAATTACAACTTAAACTACTTAATTATAGCACATTTTGATTATAGAACATAGAACAGTTCAGTTAAATTTATAGAACCAAAAAAAAAAAAAAAATCTGCATTTGGCATGCCTGAAGGTTTAATTCATACACAGTATCAGGTACATTTATCTCAAACAAGTTATTGTAAGACAAGATAATTAAAAGTAATAATTACATGATAATGCAATCTTACTTTATCTACCATGGAAGGATGTTTGCAAAATTACAAAAATACTATTACTATTAACATGCAAGTAATGTCAAATTCAGCATTGTAAAACCTTAAAGTGACTAACTGTATCTTACCATGTCTTACAAACGGAAATGTAGTGGCAAACACAGCAGAGATGCTCGTATGTCATTGTTTGGCCCAGGCATCTTACCCATGTTCTCCCATCTTTGTGTGCTGGGATCATAACGATGGACCATTTTAGTGTCACTGTAGTCCTCCTGGCTGTATCCACCCAGCACGTAAAACTTTCCTTCCATAACTACACTTCCCGCTCCAACATGTGGCACTTTTAGACATGTGATGGCAGTCCAGGAATCAGCTGCTGGATTGTACACCTCGCAGTCTAGCTGGTCAACAACAGTGTTGTTTCTATCTGTGGTGATTCCACCTGCTACATAAAGACAGTCACCCAGGCTCTCCATGCAGTGATGAGCCCGAGGTTTAGTCATGTTGGCCAGATAGGTGCTCCCTGTCTCTGGGTGGTACAGAAACATGGATGCGAGACATGTGTAGTCGCTGTTCAGCCCTCCTGAGACAAAAATTTGCCCTTGTAAAACTTTTGCCACATGCCCACTTAGAGGCAGATTCATGGGGCAGGTGAAGCTGAAAAAGAAGAGAGAGGGTTTTTTTTCAATATATCTGAACAATGATACATTAAAATGTTTATTCTGAGATATTATATGTCAAACACTTGACCATGTGTAGCAACGAAGTACTACGTTTTAATTGATACTGCATGAAAATGATTCAACATTAGTATGAAGGCCAATAGCCAAAAAGCTGGTAAATGATCCAGTACCTATAAACAATGAATAAAGCAGCTGATGACAATTCAGGCAGTTCTGCCTGAACTAACACCAGGGCCAGTAAAGCTGAACATTTTGAGGATTTGTCATCACTGGAAATGTTTAATCATATGACCCTTCCTCAACAATTTATTGCAATTGATTTTGCTGCTCCGCCGATTGCAGCTGGCTACACTATCTAGCATAGACTCAAGCCACCCCTTAATCAGTTGAGCCTCTTTCACAGGGGATTAAAAAAAAAAACCCACCCGCTTCAAGGAAAGAGTACAATCCTGATCAGCAGTGATAGAAAAATGAAACTGGGGTGGACATGCTAATTTTTTGATTTACATCTCATCAATTTCAGTTTCTTAACAACACAAATTTATCGTCATTAAAGCTTGTTTATGGTCAATGTAAGAAATTATGTTAACTTACACAAAGACGGCCCTGATCACAAAACATTTTTTGTGAGGCCCAATTCTCTAACTTTCACAGTTATCATAAAGTATTTCTTTCATCCTTTCTCAACAGAATTCAAGATACAATTTTGCATTGTATTGGACCATAGTTTTATCAGAAGAAAGAAAGATCTTGCCTCACCATGGCACAAACTTTGAAAAATTAATATCCCTTCCCCACTTACCTCCAAGAGTTTGCAGTGGGGCAATATCGTTCCACACTATCAATATACTCAGGGTCACAGTGTCCACCAATAGCATATATCTTTTCATCCAGCACAACGACAGAGAAAGAGCATCTCTTTTCCTGCATATCAGCCAGGCTCTCCCAGATGTTTTGATGGGGGTCATACCTGGAAACATGGATACATGCGTTTAAAACTGTATGCAAATTTTCTTGAATGATTCAAGAGAGAGTTCTCTCACCTGTAAACAGAATTCATGGTGTCATCAATGCCGTAATACTTCTTTCCCCCAAAAATGTACAGTTGACCTTTGAGCAGTGCCACCTCATGACTGAACCTTGCTGGCTCTGGCATTTCTCCCAGTTTTCTCCACTCCATGGCCTTTTTTATGCCTGTGTGATTCCTCAGTGAATTCCCAAACCAGAGTTCTTTGCTGATGCTGCGGCTTCCCAGGTCTTCAGAGATCTGGTCACCCCCAATCAGGACCAGACTCTCTTTTGGCAGATAGATGCGGCAGTGACTCTGTGGCTCAGTCTTACTGGAGCAGAAATCCTCAAAAACTGCTTCATAGAGCTCGATCAGGCTGTGATCAGACCACATATTCAGAGACTGGACCTCTTTGAACTCCTTGAACGTCATCAGAGGGAAGTGGATAGTTTCCATCAATTCTTTAGCAAGTTTAAGCCTTTTCTGGGGCTTAGCTAGAATCCATGCCACCACTGCTTTGAACACAACAAGCTCAGAAGGAACACAGAGTGAGTGACTGTTCAGATACTTAAAGAGGTGTTTGGCTGGCAGGTCCTTGAACTTTAAGGTGCATGCTACCTTTTGGAATTGCCGCAAGATGAAATCGTCTGCCACTTCGAGAAGTTGCACCATCTCGTAAGCCTCAGCAAAAGATGCCACATCGAGGCAGGAGTGGGGATTTATTTCTTGTTGCAGGAAGTTAAGGCACAAGGACATAGCAGGTCGGTACTGAAGTTGGAGAGCAGTGCTGGTGATCTCAAAGACACACCTCCAACTGAGGGGCAGAGTCCCGCTGTAGGAGCAGCTGATCAGAACCTCCAGGTCTGAGGCCAATAGGAAGGGAAGAGTGACACAAGTCTGATGGGACTCCCTCATCCCCAGGGTAAACATGCCACGGAAGTAGTCACTACTCGCAGCAAGGATGACTCTGTGGACTAGACAGAGTATGGTGATGGGTAAATAAGGGCTATCAACCCAACTAACACCCAGTCTTCCACATATATGAATATATTTTTTGTTCAGTGTGTGTTATTCCTCACAGTTTCACTGACATTAAGCCATTGTCCATAATAAAAAACGTATACGTTCCCTGGTCCAACATCTAATGTTCCCCCAAATTTAATTCAAACTCCATTTAACTTTAAAATAATCCTTTAATATGATGTTAGTTTTAGAAAAAACTTTAAAAGAGTGGTAATCTAATGTTTGTAGGTCCAGTTAACTCTAGACAGAGCTTCCTCATTGTATTAAACATTATATAAATTAATTAATTGGTGATCTACTCACCATGAAGCGGTTCTCCGATAGCCTCTAAAATAACATTGCAGCCCACCCTGTCCATCCACAGCTGTTTGATGGACTGAAGACTGATCATCATTTGTTCTGCAGCAGAGATCCTTGCTTCTTTCTTCTGTCCTCCAGTTTTTGTGGTCTCTTCTTCAGTGCAGAGATCCAGCACCCTGGGGGCACCAAGTGTTTTGGCTGCAGCTTTTATCTGGTCCACGGTGTCTTTGTTGAGGCAAGATATAAATCCAGAGTAGGCAAACTCCACAACTGCCTCTAATCCAACATGATCAACCTCTGAACCCAGAGATAATGACCATGTGTTGACTCCAACAATTGTACCATTGTCTTTTCTTTCTCCATCTCTATTGTTTTCTATTGTGCTTCTACTCAGGGTTTCCCAGATATGGGAGCTCACAGCAGCCAGGACAGGGGAGTGTACAAGGAAACTCTTCCCATCCTCTGTGCTCAAATTCAGGTCAGTGAGAAGGGACAAGTCCCTAAACTCTTTCAAAGTGTGGAATATGTTTGTGGGATAATCATCTTTGCAGTAAAGCTTTACCACATCTTCATTACCATCCATGTCTTCATACATTAAATACTCTGCATCCTCATCATCTGTAGAGTCTTCCTCTTCCTCTTGAAGCTTTTGATGGTCTTGAAGCTCTTCTACATGAGTTTTCCAAGATTCTGTGACTGTTCCTTCCTCATCTGTAATCTTTTCTGTCTCATTTTCCTCTTTTTGTCTTTCCTCACAAGTCCACACTCCCAAGGTGCTATTCTCTGTCATTTCATCGAGACCTTTCAGTTCACTGGGATTCATATCATGTCTCTCTTCATCCTTTTTTCTCTCAGAATTGAGGCTTTTATTCTCAGACTCTATCCCGTCAGAATCGTCATTATTGGACTCGACTGAATCTAAAACATTCTCTTCTTTTATTGTTCCATATTCTTTAGTTGCACTCTCTTGGTTTTGCTGAGCATTTCTGTCCTTACTCTTGTTCATGTGTTCTGAAAACTGCATTCTCAGGCCATAATGTCCGTTTTGCTCCTGTTCTGGTTGTTCCTCTTTTCTATCATCTCCTCCTTCTACCTGTTCATCTTCCTTCACTTCCTTGTCTTCCTCATCCTCATTCACCCTAACTTCTATCTCCTCCTCCAATTCTCCCTCTTCCTGCCATTGCCTTGCTCCCATCACCCCTGCCTTTCTCTTCACCATCTCTTCATCCTTCTGAACTTCCTCCAAATTCCCAAACGCAATAATTTCTCCTTGTGCTACATCTTCCCCCTCTTCATCTTCCACCCCCACTTTCTCCTTTATCTCCTTAGCAAACTCATTTCCTACCTTTTCCTTCCGTTCCACTAGTTGCCCTACTTCCTTCACTTCCATCTCATCCTCCTCCTCCACCTTCTCATTCATATTAACCTCCCTCTCTACCTCATTTTCTTCCACGTCCTCCCATTCCCCCAGTTGCTTTTCTTCCTTCACCCTATTCTCCTCCACCTTCTCCATCTTCTCCTCCACCTTCTTTTCCGTCACTTCCTTTTCTTCATTTTCTTCCTCCATTTCTTCTACTTTCATCTCCCTCTGCCCTTTTGAATCCACCTCCTTCTTCACCTTAAAGTTTGTTTCTGTATCAATTGCTCCCTTTTCCTCCTCTTCTTCTGTGTCCTTTGCTTCCTTCACCTTGTCCTTTTTGTCCTCATTCTCCCTCTTTACCTTCTCCCCTTCACCTTTTTCCTCTTGTTCACTCTCTTCCGGCATCTCCTCCTTTTCTTCTCCCTTCCACCCTGCTTCAATTTCTTCTTCTCCCTCCTCCTCATTCACCTCCTCATTAATGTCTGTGTCATCCTCCATTTCCTCATCCTCTTCCTCCTCCTCATTCACCTTTACTTTTGCCCAACGACTCACCCTCTCCCTCCATTTCCTCCTCCTGTTCTCCTCCATCTCTCTCTTCCATTCATCCCACTCTTTCTGGAGGCATGGATTTGTTACTGCCATACTGTCCAGTATAACTTTAATCTCTTCTAATCTGTTTAATCCCCCCTTTCCTAAAGACTCAACACATTAACACCTCTTGAATGCCAAAAGAGTGTAGGTCACTTACTTTTTGCACATCTTATGAGCAAAAATCATAAATGTCCAATGGTCCACTGTTTGGATATTGCTGTTATTGTTGCTGGCAGCTCTACCTCTTATCCTGTCAGCTGTCTTGTCTGTTTGTTGCTCTCCTGCCTCTCTCTCTTTCTCTCTCCCTCTCCCTCTCTCTCTCGTATATGAATGTCAGACAGTGGCACAAGTGCCTGTGATTCATGATATAACCAAACATGCTGCTATACAGTGTAATATATCACAAGATAATTGAAATTCTAGACTGTTTGGAGTTTCAGCCTGAGATTAAAAAAAAAATGTTTTTTTATATATTCATGCACTCAATTATTGGTTGTATTTATACTATATTACTATGTTGTTATTATTACCTGTATGTATATAATCACCTATGTTGACAGGTTCTTTATTTTATTTTCATGTTCTTAAATTCAATGATGCTGTAGTGATCATTTTCTACAGTTCTTAAATTTATACTGTAAATATTTGGCCCAAGCAAGAAATAAATAAGAGAATAATCTAGACCTGGAGGCAGCTGGTTCTCTGCCCACACAAATCTGTGTACCAAGACATCTTGGGGGCCCTTGGCAGGCATCTTTATTCAGGGCCATATGACTTGAGGATCAGTATTAAATGCCTAGAGGGTCGTCAGTGGGATCACATTGCTCCTCCACGGCCAAACACAGTGGTATCTGGGTCAAGTATTGAGAGGCATGAGTGTAAATACAAGGCTGAGGGGCCAACAAAACACAATTTATACGCTTTGGCTTTTGTGCAGACAGAGAAAGCAAACAGCTGGGTCACACTGTAACCTTGACTTGAAAAATAGCTTCACAGGTCACGAGCAGGCAGCTGACAATGGACACTCACAAATATGTCCTCTGCTTGTATTACCACATTGATAAAAATGGCAAATGCGTTGGTATGCTTTAGCTATACATAAATTTATTACTAAGTTTAACTAACATCTAACTAGTGATTTTTTTAATTCAGGTTACACTAATAAAACTTATATGTCTTAGCCTAACAGTAATGTATGAATCATTTGCTGGGAAACATTTACATAACATAACATAAGATAACAGAAAGTAACTGTTGTATCTCAAATTAAACATAACATACAGTTATAGTTATAGGCCTATAGCACTACTCATGCAATAGCCCCTCATGCTAATCCAACTGACGCTTTAGTCATTTTGTGATTTAATGTATATTGTAGTATTTTGTGTTGTGTGTTAACTGTACTTCATAATGTCTCTAAACAGTATTAGCCAGCTAATGTGTCATGAATGAGCTACACCTTGTAGTTTCTGGGTGTTAACTTTTTTATCGCAACTAATCCCTACGGAAAATCTAGTGATGTGTAAATCTCAGATGTCAAGCTCTTTTGAACCGGCTTGCACTCAAGGACACTTTAGCTAGCCTGGTAATTATACTGCAATGCTATTTCATCGTTCATGGTAGCTGACATCAGTGACCAGGAGCAGTTAACCTTTTTATACTGATCGGGAAAAGATAGAATTTTTGTTATTTCTGTAAAATACAACTTGTACAGCTATATCAGTCCCATCCACGCTTCTCGCCATCTTTCTGTCACTAGCTAAGTATCTAGCTAGCTACATAGAAAAATGATGTCCCCGTTCTTTATGGGCTGCAGTTCAGAGGACGGGAACCAGGCCACACTTGAGCTGTCACTTACTTCAAAACAAACCCAGTAACCCTGATTAAAGGTCTTTCCTCTTTAACGTCAAGGGAGACTGAATTCTTATTGAAATTCTATCTACTGAAATGCTTTGAAGTTGAAGGCGCTGTGAGTGGGTGTGTTGGAAATGAAACTGGTGGGCAACATCTCGCTTTAAAACACACTCCTACCTGAGGACACAATAACGCTGGTCTTTCACAGCCACTCACACACACATAGCACATGTGTACATACACACAGGGAGGTTTAAATAAGCAGACAAGTGAGTCAGGTTATTATTCAAACCTACGCAGGAGGAGAAGTTGAATGTATTTAAATAAATTTAAAAACTTGCTAAATATTTAGCATTTTGAAAGATTTTCAGATAAGGCATTTCTCTCTATATTGAATGTGTGCTGTGTGTAAGCATTTTAAAGTGCACAAGCTGCTTTCAGCCCATACATTTATCCAAAGAAGACTGTCTTGGAGCATGTATGCCCTTTTTGAAGGACACACAAAAAATCTGTTCAAGCATTTATCAGTTCAGCTACTGTACCTTTAAAAGGAAAATAAATTGGATATTACAAAAACTTTTCTATAAATGCGGCAGAGCAGGAGGAAAGATTTTGATGAACAGGTCATGTAGTCATATAACGCAGCAGACGTGCAGATGTTGCTCTAATCACATTATCACCTTCAGCGAGTGTTAGGCTCTGGGCAGCAGCTCGCAGTCGACTGTCGACAGAAGTCTGTTTCCTCTGCAGTCCTGATTGTTACCATGACGACGCGAGCAGTGAGAGGAGTGAAGAGCGCTAACCTCGTTATGGGACCCTCCCCCTCAGGCCCTTTCCTCAAGTGCAGCAAACACTGCTGGGACATGCGGCTTAAACTCTTCTTCTTCGCCAGGTATTGTCTTAACTTATTGAAGCATTCAGTTCTATTCTGTAAAGCTGTGTGGAGCCTTTTGCTCTGAAATGAAAGATGTAAAGGAATCGTCCAAGATTTTGCGAGCATGTCATAGTTTTTTAACCCTTACAAACACTGATGTGTAAAAGATTAAGTGGTTATGTTGTTTTAACCCCACACAAAACCATAACTTGCTTTGGTTTACACAAAAAACAGGCTTTTTTTTGTCAAAATACAATCTAGTTTTATTGAACTTCTATGGCTCAATGAAATAGAGGTGAACATACAAGTTGAAATATAATTTAACATGTAGGACAGGCTGGGAGAGAAAATTTATCAAATTAGCTCATACGGTACAACCTGATCTTAATTTAGAAACAAACATTTCTATACAGGGATGCAAGCAACATCAATGTGGTGTGAAGAAAAAATGATAATCATGGCTTCAAAGACATTCAAAAACAACATAACATTAAACATACAGTACAGAGAAGCCACGACAAAATGGCTTTTCCAGTTATTTCAGCTTGAAATAAGCAGCATGACTGATTGTCAAGCTCACTTTTCTTCTTAAATAATGATTCATAAACATGGACGTAACATAGATATTATCAAACATGATACTAATGTTTCAACTGTAAGACTGTGAAATAGTTCGAAGTGTTTAAATTGCTTTAACATAATTAAGTTCCACTAAAGCTTGTTTTATTTTGAGGTCAGCTTATTTTACTAAAAACATACATGAGTAGCCAGGAGAAGAAGAAGAAGAAGAAGAAGAAGGAGTAGAACAAGTAGAACAAGTAGGATCCACCAGTTTTTAAATCAGTCTGCAACAAGTAAAATAATACATGTAATCCCTTCATTAAAATAACAGATGTACTGTAGATCATACATGACGGGAGCTATATCAGATCTCTCTTGCTATTGCTTTTTAAATTGGGTCATGCTCTATTTTAGAACCATAAGTCCCTGCATTTATAAAGTATATTCATCAGAGAGAAAAGGGGCCAAGAAGGTGACGACAGTGCCAAGGACATAGTAGACGTTCTTCTTCAGCTGTTGAGATGCCGCGGTATGAGCAGAGTTATTGCATAGTTCAGCAGCATCATCTTTTACATGTTTTCCTACTCAGCCTGTTATTTTCCTTTTTGAATGTACCTGCGCAGCCCTGAAACCCACCCCCCCACCCCACCCCCCCACACACACACACACACACACATACACACACATACACACCCCCTGCTCGACTCACGTATCGCTCCTGTGGCTTGTTAGAATAAGGAGCGAGATGAGAGGTCTATTTTTACAAACGAGGGGGTGAGAAAGTGAGACTGAAGGTGAGGTTGTATGAGGCAGAAGCAAGCACTGAGTCTATGTGGTTTTCATCATGAACAGACTCTGGATGTAAATATGCAGAGACTGGTTTTGAGAGGTGCAGTGTGAAGGACTTAAATATTTGAACCCATACCGTTTTGGTTTTAATGGAGTCCCAAAGGCCAAGATAGCCCCCCTCAAAAAAACAAAACACAATGTTTAAAATCCTTTCTAAAATATGAAGGGCCACATGTGTTACATCTTTAGTTTGTCAAAAATATCCAATACATGTTTGTTTCCATTTTGTGCTATCGACTACATGTCAAGAGTTGGTGGAACGTTCTGTCATTTTTGAATGAAATGGTCAAGCGCTGGCCCACGGTAGGAGGAAAGACACGATAACGATGACGAGGGAGAGGGAGAGGGGCAGTGAGAGGAGGAGGATAAGGGGAAGAGAGAGGGATGACGGCCACAGAGACATCAGCTTGGAGCCTCGGGGCAGTTCGACTGGACTCTTCTGCCTCTCGACATTTGGCCGGCAGATGATCAGTGGCCTGACCTGTGATATACTCTCCTGAAAGACAGGAAGGAAGACTAAATTTAGGTTGAATAAAAAATAATTTTCATTCATGTAAATAATTAGAAAATCCCCTGCCTTATGTATAGTGTTGTATTTGCATCACTCAGGTTTAAACTAGGGTCCACCAATTATTATTTCTATCTATAAACTGAGCGCTAATTTAGTGTTCATCCCCAAAATGTCTTGTGTGTATCCTTGATGTTTAATGATTATTTCTATTCTAACATTTGAATTTGTCTGCCCTTTCATTACATGTCTTGGCACATCGCTGCCATCCACTGTTGCTCTGAGTGAAAAAGCAGCATGACTGTGCATTGCATCACTTACATGCTCACACTGGATAAAAATAAAAAGGTGACCTACTCATAAAAACACAGCTCTATAGCATCTCTAGTGGTAAAAAAAAAAAAAATCCATAGGGCATCTTTAATGTTTGCCACACATGTTGAATTGGACACTTGTTTTACATTTTCAAAACAACTATCGATTCTGATAATCAAACCTAGGTGCTTTGTTGCATGTTACCCACTTGTTCTCTGCCTTCACATTTTATTCTTATTGCCCATGAACGTATATTTAAAAAATGTTATGCTTACTAAACTCAGAGTTAATAACAATATATGATATAAACAGAGAAGACAGTATTTACAGCCTGTATATCACAGCATACAAATTACATTTCATTGAACCCCATAATACTCAACTATTTCTCCTGACTTTATGCCTTTCTCTGGAAGCACCAAACACTATATATAAAAATGGATGTAGACATCGGGGCTAAAAAGTGAAGGCAATGCTGAAGGGCATTAAACTTGCATTCTATCTAATGACCATCAGGGGGCAACTCAACAAACACAACTCTATAAAAGTCTATGAGATAATGGTCCAACTTCTCACTTGATTTATCAACTTAGTAAACATGATGAGACCAAACGGTCTCAATCAGTTTCAAGTCTTCTTCAATACAACATGATTTTCATGTTTTTTAAACTATTTTAACCCATTTAGAGGAAAATAAAGAAGGGTATACATTAAGGCATAGCTACTGTGTGATTGACAGACTGCACCACACAATCAGGATAGAGTACAGAGCAGGTCAGATCCACCCCTCGCGCCTCCTCAGCTCCACCTTCTCCTCCAAATATGGTTTCTTCAGATTTCAAAAAGCCAACATGGAAGAGAAGCACTTAAGTACTTTTGCTCCAACCCCCATATCAACACAAAAATTTCAATGAGCTAAATAGGGAATATCTGTGGATTTCAATATGCTAACTTTTCTTTTACCTCGAGTATGGTTCTGCTGTGTCCTCTGTCAGGACTGAGCCTGAGGTTCCAGCGATGGGATCTGTGACTCCTCCCGCCATCATCTTCACTCTCTGTGGTGTCTTGCCGCGCTACCCGTGGTCGCTTGCGTCTCCGTGAGCTGATTCGCTGGAGAGAGCCCGGCTCCTGGAGTCTGGATCGGTCAGATACACAGCACAAGGTTAGACAGTTACAGAGGGAAGAGCGACCAAGCACTAAACATGTGTTTGTGCACATCAAACCTGCAATCTGTATCCTCGATATCAGCATCTGCATCACTCTCCCCCTGAGGGTCAGATAATACACACTCCTCCTGCACAGGAATGAAACATATAATACACAATATGTAATTAAAAACAAAAAAGCTCATGCATAAAAAAAGAGAAATGTCCAAATAATATGCTAGAAGTCGATACATTAAGACAAATGTTTTCCTTTAGAGAAAAAACTGAAAGCTTTTTTTCAACACAGCCTCCGCATCCACTCTAGAAAGGAATTTTATTTTGCAGTTGTTGGATGAAACACCAAACAGCCCCAGTGAATCATCAGCGACCGCCACTATTTCCAAACCAGAAAACAACACTTGACGATGGCATTTGTCTGTGGGACTGTTCTCCTGCGTCACTTTTTATTACCACCATTATTATTATCATTATGCATGAATCAGCTAACACATCTACACATGACTAATGAGCTCAGAGGCTTTTAATCTGGTGGTTGTTTCCTATCTCCTGATTTTAGTGAGTGGCTCGCATGCAAATATAAAGAATAGCAGGTACCACTTATTGATAAGTATTGTGCAGATACTTAGCCTGGCTCCAAAGTTGCTCTCTATTCTCCACATAAAATTGTCTGGACAGATTTACTGACACTGATTTTATTTTATTTAGTTAAATGTCTTTGACTGCTTGTGTTTTTTTCTTCAATGCAGAAGGTCGTTTTAGGGAAAATCATGTTTATATTCCTTGTAATGTTATATTATTAATAATAAAGTACAATTTTGTTAGTGGTTGGTTTTTAAATTTAAGATACTGAAAATGCACTTGAGAAATACCAGCAGTGTAAAAACATCTCTCTCAGTTTTGCCCTTTTGTACAAGTATTAGTCGTGCACCTCACGCTGCAACCTTGAAACAGCCTCATAAAGCTCCCAGCTACCTGTCAAAGTAATGACTGCACACATATCAAAAGCTGCTATAAGGTGTTGTATCTGCAGACACATGCAGATGAGACTCTTCAGTGTCCTAAACAGGCGTACTGTGTGCACACATGGGCTCACACTCACACTTTACCTCTGTGCCGTATCCTTCAGAGTACCTGGTTATCATTACTCTGTTTTTTCCACAGTGTTCACACAGCAGTGTGTCCTGAGAACAAGAGCAGACAAGAGGAGAGCAGAGACTGACTGACTTCAAGAGGTATGAAATAACAATTGGCAACCTTTAAAACTGCTTCTTTAAAATATACAGTAAGAGAAAAATAAACACAGTGAGGTCGAGGGGTCAGGGGGAAGTTAAAGCCATGTATTTAGAGCACAATTATGGATGAAGAAACACTTTGTGATCTGAGCAGGCTGAGCGATGGCCGCAGACACTTGAGTGGGAAGACTGAGCACTCACCGGTGTAGGCGTGTGTGCTTCTGAATAAAGTGTACAGGGACCTGCCTCGCACAGACACGCTACATCTACCTCTACACAACTCGCCCCCATCTGAGACAGAGAGACAAAGAGAGACAGGATAAACAACTGTGATCCACAACTTGACTTACTGTATTTGAAGCTTCTTGTTCCTATTTTATCATGAAGCTCTGATGGACACAAACTTAGACAATGTGTAACAATGATCGTGTAGAATGAACTTGAAGATAAGCGTTGTTAAATATCACCAGGTTAAGTTTTCATATCCCGAGTCCCTGTCAGTGGCTCAGTGATGAGATTCCTGGATTTGAACCTTTTCCACCTACTCGCATTTTAAACTGCTCAAAAGTGGAGGGCGGCTGACTGGCAGCGCCAGACATTTGAGTTATGAGTGCTGATGAATCCATGTGATTCAGACAAAGAAGTAAATAACACTAGAGCTATATTTACAGACTTTCACAGTGTTACATTACCTCATTATTCATTATTCAGTTGGATATGGTTTCATCATTGCTGTGGAGTATTCATAGTTATTCTGAAAATTTAACTTTGTGTCAATAACAGCCAGTCTCACCTCACAGTCATTGTCAGACGTCTCTCCGGAGGAAAAGAGGCCGTGGGAGTCAGATTCCCTCCGCAGCATGACCTCTGACCTGGCTCACGCACTCACATAGACCTGTTAGGGCACATACACAAGTAGCTGAATAAATCCCAGAATAACTAAAGCTGTTTTTCTGTCTTGATTTTGAGGGTTGATTATTTTACAGAAGCAATCAATGTGCTGCTCTCTGAAATCACAGTTCATTTGTATTGTAACATGCTGATTTGATGATATTCTTCTAACATAATTAATGATGGCAAATAGTTTTAATTTCAAACTTAAAAAATAAATATTGGTTTTAGATTCAGGATTAGTTTTAATCATAGTAGTTAATTTCATTAAACCTAAATATGATTATTTACATGTGATTTTGTAAAAATATATCATGTCATGATATATAGATATCAGACAAATATGCAGTGTTATTTTTTAATATGGTGCCCTTTGTAAATAAAGAGCTTTGGATCAGTTAAAAGGCATAATTGAGAGCAATTCATGTCGGATCAAAGAAATCACTTCGGATGGTGTTTATCCTTCTCTTGCATGATGGCGTTGATAAATTGGGGGTTTAATTAATTTTAACGATTTACAGCATGAACCATAGACTGTCAAAAACCAAGCTCTCTCAGCTGCAAATACATAAGCTAATAGTAGTTCACAAATACTTAAATACATATTTAAAAATGTATATATATTTGTTTTGTTGCTATGTACAATATGTTCCATAGTCAGCCAAGTACGAGTAAAAAAATAACTTTCGAGATGCCAGTGTTATTCAAGTTTAAAACAACTGGGTCGTAGTCTAATTAAGAAGCTTTCTATTTCATTGATCATATAGGTTTAATATTCCTATCATTTCCATAGTAATGCTTTTTTTTTTTTTTTACGTGTAGAGGATTAGAATCAAAGCTGGGCCAGTATTTCGGTGAAGAAATTAGACTTGTCAAAAAGAAGAAAAAAAAGTGTGCACATGACTCTGTATGAAGCAGAGGGCTCGTGCGAACAGAGGTTTGTCTTTACAGCCCCTCACTAACATCTGCACTCCCATTACGTAATAACCTACGACAGTCAATGTTGGTGCCGGACAACTTTTCCCATAAAGATGAGCGGGGGGTCCTGACAACGTTAAGAGATTGTGACGTTTAAACACATAAAATCATTTTCCTACAGACATCCGTGGAAAAACGAAAATAAATTACGATAATAAAAATAAGAACAGAGTGACCCGTCTTACCTAAAACGCATCCCGTCCGGGAACATGGGATAAAGCCATCAAAGGTGAGAGGAGCTTTGTGTTCAGAGGATGAGCAGCAGGACGCGGCGGTGCTTCTCATTGTGGCGCGGGGAAGCCATGAGCTCGCGCTGCCGGTGGATGTTTGACATTGTAGCGAATCCTCCGTGTGATGTCAGCCCCGGCGATGACAGGCAGCTACAGCCCGGGAAACGCGCGCTCACCGGGAGACCGAGTGTTCCCAAAACAACGCGGGAGCGCGGAAAGCGGCAGGAGGGACTTCCGTCCAAGACCTTCTAAATAAAAGCAGCAGAGAGGCGCGTGCACTGATTAATCACGAGCCTAATGAACATTCAGTTGCTTTTGGTGATTTTTCGACACCAATCCACTCATATATAAGTAAACTTAAATTGAATGTATTGACATTGAAAGCTTAAGCACACTTTACACATACATGTATTACATGCATTTCTTTGATGGTTTTAAAAAATAATGGATGCAAAAAATCCATTTCATTTATTTACAATACACACACTATATTTTCATATCCATCTACATTTATTTAACATATTGAAAATGCATCAAGTTTTCAGGACCTCATACACACAAACAGGAGCTCTCCCCTCCTGTTTAAAGAGTTAGGGTTAGGGTTAGGGTGAGTTTGACACAAAATGAGTTGCTGGGCCCATGTTAGCACCCATTTCTCCGACTTTTCATGTAGTATGTATAGTTTTTAAATGCTAGAATATTACCAGTGTCCAGACACATCCATTAAAGGAATATTCATATACACAAATGCACACAGGCATCAGAATAATAAAGATCTCAAACTAGATTTTGACACTGGGAACCACCTCAGAACGTGGCCCCAACATTAAGTGTCAAGACCCAATCATGTCTGCTGAGATCTATGGTTGGGACTTTGCATCACTGGTGCATATTTCCAAATTTTCAGCTAGCTCAAATAAGTTGACAAGCCATAGGTCTGAAGCTTTCAGCCCTGGAGTCCTTCTTTTAAGAAAAGACATTACCTCTTGTTTATCTTTGTATTCTTTGTATCATTCTAGCACTGGTTGGATTCCCACCCTGGACTATGATCTGCAAGTGGTTTTGTGAACCCACCAATGATCAGGTGCAAAGGAGGCATCCCACGCTCAGACAATTGCAAATCTCAACTGCCAATGCATTGATGCAGTGAATGTGTGGTGCACCAGTATGTAATTGTCTTTGAGCAAATGAGAAGTTTCACTGCCAAGAGATGTAATGAGCTGAGCTGCTTAAAATGAATAAAAGTTTTTCCTCAAAATATAACTGAGCTCATCTTTTGCAATGCGTTCAGAATCATTAAATGTGCATCAGTAAATATCCAAAAAAAGTAATCTAACCAGACTCTTATGCCCTAAACCACCCGAACCTAACAAAAATAACAGTCACAGATTAAAATGACCTTTACAAGACAAAATCCAAGATCTGGTTTCTGAACCTAACAACTTAAATCTGTTAATATAATTTTCAGAGAAAACCAAGAGTCATTAAACGTAATGTTTTCACTGGTCTTGATCCTGTGCTGTCAAGGCCCTGAGAGAGTTGAGATACATCCAGTAGTCATGGTGGGACACACATAGAAACGGTAGAAAAGAGATGCACACATTTGTATATAAAACCACACACACATATACACAAACTTGGAAGCTGCAAGCCAGTTTCATCAAAGGAAAATACCCGGATATTGTGTGTTCCCATGGGGAATCTGTCTGTTTCACATGCTCTGCATCACACCATCAGAAAAATATTGCACTGCCAGAGCAGATGAGATTGTGATTAGGACGTTAGGTGGTTTTAATAACTCCTGTTCACAATTACAGTTGTGACAGTATGATTCTTTAGAGGTTAAAAGTATGACTATTAAGATGTAAAATGCTAAAAATGAAAAAGAGGCATCCTTCATGGCAGTCTGGAAAACTCTCTGCTGACAAATTACCGTTAAAAAGAACTCCTCAAATAAAGCTCATTTGGCCTAAATGTCCCAGGAGCCCCTCTGCCGCCTTTAAACAGCAGGGCCACTGAGCGAGATAAAGTGTAATTAGGGGAGACCTAATGGCTGAGGGAGAGATCCTCATTATGGCTGCATGTCGACCATGCAAATGACTCATGTGAACATGCACTGTGTGCTAGTAATGTAGTCGACACTGCATTAACTTTATGGACATTTCAAGATTGATAGATATTTTCCACACAATGTTTTGGATTCTCAGTTATTTCACCCAGTTATGCAGCACTGTTTTTGCACTTATGTGCGCTCACACTAATGTCAGAGAATACTTCTTCCTTTTTAAGATGTTGTTCTGCACTGCTTCCCACAGTCTCTCTCTGTGCTTGGTAATGAGCTTTGTAAAATTCACAAAGAAACAACAGAAACATGCACACTGTTATGTTATAACATGCCTCATCCAGGTACCTTTGGTAATTGCAGTTCCTATATGCTGATGTGTCATTCATAATGCTGCACGTAATAAAAAGGATGCAGGGTAAAATGTGGCCAATTTTATGTGCTCACAGGGGAGAAGGGGAGACAGAAGAGGAGGGAAGTAACAGATCTTCAGAGGCAGATAGAGAGGTTTGTGTATACACAAGTAGCAATACAAACAGGAGATGCAGGCTTGATAAGGAAATTAAGGGAAAGGGTGCAACTCAAATAAACCAAAACTGATGCACCAACGGACCAATGCACCTCTCTCCCTCTCTCATTTGCTCTCTGAAACTCTAACTGTCATTTACAGAAAGAGAGAGAGAAAGAGGGAGAGGGAGAGAGATGAAAGTCAAGGGATAGCTGCAGAGGCACGTCATTTGGATATTCTGGAAGCTCTGCAGAAGAGCGTTCTTTGCATTTTTTTTTCCATCAGAACTGGATGCAGGACTTAACACAACCCTTCAAAACGTGGATGAATTGTTTCTTTTTGACCAAGGTCGAGAGTCTCTGCAGCACAGCAGGAGAAGAATAGCGAACCTTTGGATCAAACACGACTTTGAGGGATAAAACGGTGCACCCAAGGCAATTGCAGGTTGCAGTGAAGTGAGAACACCCAGAGGTGGCTTGAAGATTGTGATTTGGTTGTGTGAGTTATGTGCTTCTGTGGTGGACAAGTGAGGCAGAGCATCCACAGACAGACAGACAGAGGGATATACAGAGTCTGTGAGGTGGCTGCTGACAGCTCAGTGAGAAGAGGAGACAAGGAATGATTCAAGTTTCATCTGATCTGAGTTACTTTTTTCTACAACTAAGAGGAAGTGCGCTTTTTGGACCTTTTCCTGAGCACAAAAAAGAAATGATAATCTTGTTTGTCACAAGTGCAATTAAACTTTTTTTGAGCCACAGACCACTCTGAAGAACCAATGAAGGAGTCAGACCAAGCCAAGGATAACTCAAACCCCCTGGCATGGGACTTTGACCAGCCCTGGGATTCAATCCTCAAACCAGCTGCACGTCTTTGCCTCAACACTTTGGATTTCTCCGACCTCTGGGATGAGGAAGACAGTACAGAGGACGAAGGAACCAATTTAATAAATGAATCATCAACATGTCTCCAAGCCCCTCCTGCACCCCCTCCTCTTCCTCCCCCTCTTGCCCCAGCCTTGCCCTCAGCCTCCCTTAAAGATACAAACATCAAATGTCGCACCTTAAAGCTCCATTGGCGGGAATTGCAGAGTTTGGGTCCCCTTCCTCGGATGACCCGGTTTGGCACTCAGACTATCTGGGCCGGCCTTGAGCCAGTCCATTTGGATACAAACCGACTTGAGTACCTGTTTGAGACTAAAGGCAGTAGCACCTGCTTTAATGTGGCTTCTGCACGGCAGGTAATGAAACACAGTTTTATCACTTTGGGTTCATTTGTGTGGTTCTACATCAGTTGTCATCACTTAAATATTTGTATTAGATATAAATATTTATTTTATTATATATTAAATATATTTTGTCAAATTTGAACAAATGATGCAAGAATGAAAACTTTTTTATCCAGATGGATCTTTATTCACTGCTAGTGCAATAAAGGTCCCAAATACATGAATACAGCTGCATAAATTCAGATTTTCTAACACTTCCTCAGTAGGCTAAAAGCAACCCTAAAATGCACTTACAAATCTCTATCTCAACACAGAAGCAGCCATCTGTCTCAGTGTTGGGAATGAAGCGCAGTAACATCATAACCATTGCACTGAGCAGCCTTCCCCCTCCCCGCCTTCTCCCCCCTGCTATCTACAGCATGGACAACAGCGTGCTGGACAGAGAGGACATTCAGGTACAGTAAAGGTCATGCCATCCAGAATTTTAGCATAAGCATTGGATTAACCTCAAAAGTTTGCTTTTGATGACTATAGGCAGTTGGAGAGCAAAAACAGCACAGTCACATTCAAGTTAATCTCTTTTCTCATTCCTTCTAAAACAGCGTCTTCAAGCATTAACCCCAACAGAGGAGGAACTTTGTCTGATCAACGACGCCAAGGCCCAGAATCCCCACTCTCATCTGGCCCAGGCTGAACTCTGCCTCCTCACTTTGGGGGAAATCTCTCACCTTAGCTCCAGGCTTCAGTTGTGGGCCTTCGCTCTTGACTACGACTCCTTAGAGAGGGTAAGTGCGAGTGAAAAGAACATGCAATGGAACTACTAAAACATAGATTGGATGGTTCATCTAGTATATAGGAATCGGTTTATTGTCCTCACATAAACATGTCCCTCCTCTACCCAGGAAATTGCTGAGCCTCTCTTCCATCTGAAGCTGGCCATGGAACAGCTAGCAGCCAGCCAGACCTTTAGATGCATCCTTGCAACAGTGTTGGCTATCGGTAACTTCCTAAATGGATGTAAGGTGGGTGCAGTTCGAACCCAAACTTGTTTACTCTCCATCCTTTATGCAGTTTTCTGTATTAATGTGTCTTTTTTTTCCTCTCTCATTTTTAATATGCTAAGGCCCGTGGATTTGAGTTGAGTTACCTGGGAAAGTTGTCCCAGGTGAGGGATACACACTCCCGCCAGCCACTGCTGCACCACGTCTGTGTGCTACTGCTGCAGCTCTATCCACAATCCTCCGATCTCTACTCCGACATCAGTGCTGTTACTAAAGCTGGAAAGGTGTGTTGATGCATCTATGCGTGTGTGTGTCTCCTGAGTGCCTATGTTATGCTTTCATTTGAGTCTGAAGTAGGATTATTTGCATATGACAAAAGCCACGAGAGTCCAAACCATGTCAAAACTGGAACTAAAACCAATATAATCGTTTTTCTAACAGACAATCAACAATGTTAATTAATTCAAAATTAAGTAACAGGCCAACATGGAGCCACTTCAAAATTAACAAACTTCTTTCTCTCATCTTTTCAGTGTGATTATTCCCAAGTCCAGTCCAACCTTTCTCAGCTAGAGGCCCTGTGCAAATCTTCATGGGAGCAACTCAAGGTACTGGATAAGGCTGAGGAAAAGAGGAAAGGAGGAAAGGGGGAGAAGAAGCGAGGAGGGGGAGTAGATGAATCCCTGGTCCCCGAAGGTTCGCTCCGTCACCGGCTGCCAAAGATTTTGAAAGAGTTTGAGGAAAGGCTGAAGGTCCTCAGAGCTGTCCATCGCCGGGTTATGAACAGGTTATTTAATACAATTAATGAAACCAAAATGACCTCTCAAATTGTATCTGGGTTCATCCATTTAACATCAACATATTAATTAAACTTTCTTTTGTTTCTCCAGGTTCCACTCCTTCCTCTTATTCCTAGGCTACTCCCGAGCTATGGTAAGAGACACCAAAGCAGAGGACTTCTGTAAAACCATCAGTAACTTTTCTCTGGAGTACAGGACCACACGACAGGGCATCCTGCTGCAGAGAGAGCGCGAACGACAGAAAAGTGGAGGAGAGAGCCCAGGCCCCAGCACTCCTATAGGCAGGAGGAAACATCAGCAAACTCCTGCACAGGTTTTAATTTTAAGACAATCTTACAGTGAAGTATGACTCTACAGAAAATGAAGGGACAGCGCTATCTGTTATATTATCACTTTTTTTAACTGAATTTTAACTGAATACCTGTTGATTCACCAGGAGAGTGAGAGGAGTGAGGAGCAGTATAAGCTGGAGGAGGTGCTGAAAACACCTGAGTCCACCTGGAGGCTGGACACCAGTCTGCCTCGAAACCGCAGGAGGATGACTGACATTCAAGGTGCAAAATGTGATAAACGTATTCTTGAACAAAAACTCAAACTGCTTCTCCCTTTATCTATCAAATACATTACACTGAAACCATATTTGTTTATTTCCTTAGGTCCATTCTCTCAGAAATTGAAGTGGTGACCTTGTGGATATACTTTCAAAAGCCATTCCATCACTGAGTCACTGGTGTGTTAGAAGGAAATTGTGACATTATTGTTACAGTCACAGTTCTGCAGTGTTGTTGAGCAATGTGGAAATGAACATATGATGTGTCCATTTTGAATTATGCCTTTGTTTAAAAGTGAAGATGCATTAAAATCTGTCAAACTCTTAAGTATTCATGTGTGCGTGCTTGAAACGAAAGACAATAAAATGAACACTGTGAAAAAGACTGTACCAAAATAAGAAAATATCAATGACGTTTCAAAATAAAGCGTCATGTTGTCGTTATCCTCCTCAGAATTCCACATTTACACTAAGTTACATTTTATTTTGAATGTTACATTAAAATCTACGTCACGTTGTTACGTCATGTTCTATTCTTTGCTCCATTCTGTTGCAACCTTACGTCGCGTTCCGGAACGTTAACTATTGTAACAGACTGGGGACGTTCGTGACGTCACTTGATACTACCCCGTTACTCCCACAGCTGTTGCTCACGCGCGCGCCCGCCTAAGCACGCACTCGGTTTATCGTGCGCGCGCGTGGATCTCTCGCTTTTGCTGCCCGACGGCGCAAAAGCACGCGGTAAACAACACCAACTTCCCAGAGCCGATAAATAAAGTGCGTACGGCGTGTGCGTGAGTCTCGTGCCCAGACACCGTGGAAGCCCTTGAGTTAAAACTATTGATAAAGTGATATTCAAATCAGTCGCGTGCACTATGTACGGCTGTCGTCACTCAAGATCCGGACTGGCAAGCGCATCTGCCAATCCGTGAAGGGTTCCTCCACAAGGGGGGTGGGTGAGGTTTCCAACGTCCAATCAGAAACTCGAATGCCGGGGTGGGCGTGGCCCTTCTGCTCTGTGTGGAGTCGACGCCATTTCATGTCCACTGGTTTCAAGGTGATACAATCAGCCTCCAGAGCCGTAAGCGGATCGTTCCCCTCCCAAGTAAAAACAGCGTTGACTTTTACTCATTTTTAGTATTAAGCTCCTGGTGAGTATTTTTAACCGAGAGATTTTTTTCTTATTTTTTTTAATTTTTTTCCAGACTTTCAACCGTCTTTGGGACTTTTTGTTTTTATTTTTAAATGCATTTTTCCTGGCTGGTATTCCTGAGACTGTGTTGGTTTTAGTGGCGTACATTTTGTGATGGCAGTATGAGCTGCGCAGAAACTAGTTTTACGTAGCTTCCACAGCAAGATTTTTGCTTTTATTTTTCGAATAAGACATTTTAAAACCTCCATTTTTCAGGGCTGCTGTGTTACCTAATTGTTTATCTGATTGTGGTCGTATTTTCGTGGGAAAAAAAAATGGAAGACTATTCCAGTCTTTTCTGGACAGTGTTCAAAACGGGTCGCCCTTTTTCTGGAGATATGTTTTTAAAAGGTTTTTTAAACGCTTCCCGTGTTTTGCCCCCGCCTGTAACTTGATTTGCAGTCGTTGACATTGCCTCCTAAGACGTGTTTTTCCTGTTTTCTTTGTGATTTTGGCAGTGCTGAGACAGTATGTTTTCTGCAGCAAATCTCTGAGGAATGATGTAATTTTTCAGGCAAGATGTTTTTCCCGGAGGAGAAGTGGGTGCGTTTTTTATGGAACATGAACACAACAGTGTTTTGATGTATTTGTGCAGTCATGTACCTGGGATTTCTGTAGCATTGGTGCGATACAATTTGTGTATTTGGTAATTGTGGTGTAATCATTAAAGTTTATTTGCATTTTGAGAAATCCATTCATTCAGTGGCAGTTTATTCTGCTGTGGAGCTGCTTAGACCCAGGAGAAGGGCCCACAGAGGGGCCTGCTATGAGCTGTGGTCAGGCCAACATCTTTAGATTTCTCTGATCCTTTGAGTTTTAGAGCTTTATGACTGATCAAATACATGTCTGTGAACAAATCCTAATCTAATTTGCATCAAAGGTTTTCAGTGAGAAGGCAGGGTAGGCTTCCAGTCGATGATGGTCCCCCAAACTGTAAGTTTCCCTGTTTTCACCCCCCTGTGTCCCCCTCCCACCCCCACCCCCCTTGGTGTGGTAAACCCCACGCTGTCCTCTGGAAGTGTGAAAGCGTCCTTGAGCAGGAGTCCCTCCAGGCTCCAGGGGCGCTGTTCTGCAGCTGGCCCTTTGCTCTGGGCATCACAAGGTGGGCAGGCAGGAGGAAAAAAGTGGAGCGGCCACTTACCCCCCCCCCACTCCACCCCACCCCACCCCACTCCAGACTGGTGATGCTCAGCAAAGCACTGAAGCTGACACCAATGTCTGATATTCTCCTACTCATACTGGTTAATGTCAGTTTGCATATCTACAACCGTCAGGGACGAATTAGCAGCTTGAGTTTTATAGACAGTAAAGAGTAGTTGAGTTGTTTCTAAAGAAAACACAAATACAAAATCCATTTAATTTGTATTAAAATTTGAGCATCTAGCATCTAAAGTATCAACTGAGCTGGTAAAAAACTGCTGTTGACCATCAGTCATGTCACTTTTAAAGGTAAAATGTACCCATTAAATATCAATAATTAAGTTGAATTGTTATCTGGATCAGTTGTAGCATTAGAGGTAAAACAAACCACCACATAATTAATTTTTCATCAAGTAATTATCCAAGTATTTGTTTCAGAAAACACTTACCATTCCAGGGTTAAAAATATATTCTTATTTTTTAACTTATGGGGTTTTTTTTGTCCAGTTTGAATTGGGCCAATCACAATTTCATTATGGTTTGTCAGTATATAAAGTCAATACATCGTAGTTTCGTAGTTTCTACATCGTAGTTTCAAAAATAAATACATTTTATTTAATTAAGGAAGTAGAGCCCACCAGAATAAGATCTGACTTAGCAGGCAAGTCACAGTGGGAGTGTGCGAGTGGCATTAAGGGCATTATAATTGAGAAAATGTATAGGTTTTTTTTTTTTTTTTTTTAAACTTGGTTTTGAAACATTGCCCTCCCAGTTCCTCCCCTGCTTGTTGTAATAACAACAGTATAGTTCATTTTATAAGGGTTTCTTTTCTAATATTACCTTTTTGTTTCCCCCTGTTTAGTTTTTGAAGCCACTTTTTTGAACAGCGGAAAATCGTAAGTTGGTCTCAACTTTTTTTTGGTTTTATTTTTCACTTCAACTTTTGCATCATTTTTTTTTTTTTTCTTTTTGAATAGTCCACTTCTGTTTTCACCCCTTTGTGACTTAGCACATTTCTCCCCCTTTTGATTTCATAGAGCAAGTAGCATGTAGTGTCTTTTTTTTTTTTTTTTTTCATTTTTATTTATTTTATTTATTTATTGTGCTGTGAAACTAGAAAATCAACTGCTTCATTTTCAAACTGTTTGGCCTCCTTTATGAACTTCTAAACATGTTCCCAGTTTATTATTATTAAAAACATAACATGTTAAGTATTGATTATGAGAGGCCTGATTTGTAGCTAATTGCTGAATAACATTCCCTCAGCGCTCTCCAGCACACAGTCCTTGGAGGAAGGACTGGCACTGACAAAGGCAAAATGAGTCTTTTTCTGCCTTTGCTTTGCTATGTAACTTTTTTTTTTTCTTTTTGTGCGTGTGCATGTCATTTGATGGAGTCAGAGCTGGTCCATTACTCACATTAAAACAGATACCTGCTCTGTAAGAGGCGTTGCTTTGGATTATAACAGTACGTCACTATTATTACAACCTGTAGTGCCCATTAAACCAGCATGCCTCCTGAACACCATTCATTACTAACTTATTCAGTAATCACTAATTCAGAATCCATTTGATTTAGAACAATGATTTGTGCACCTTTTTATCAAATGCAGATATGGTTACAAAGCTTTTTTTGTGAACCTCATCAAACATCTAAGTTTAAGATATTCCTATTCGCATTTTTTTCCTCACTTCTACATCTGAAATTTGTATATAAATAATCATATAGGCAACCTACACACAGCTCCATACATGTGGTATCTGTTCCCACTGCAAAGCTGCTCTGTCAGTCATTTTATCTTCAAGCATGAGGCTGCAGTTGCAGTGTCTTTCACAGTTTAAGCACAGACATTCACTTAATTCAATAAAATAAAACTACATTTCCAGTAAGCATCAGTGTATTCATATCACTGTGAGGCCCACATGAGGCAGAGGACAGGAAAAGTTGCTGCTGTCGTAAATATAAATGTCATGACACTACAATGAATAGATACCTTCGATATGAGGTGTCAGAGTGAGCATTTAGCCCCTAAGTCAGTAATAAATGTCAAGATGTTGAATTGGTAATCACAAAAGCAGACAGACTTTAAAATATAGCTCCAGTCCAAAACAACAGCCCTGCAACAAACACCACCTCTGTGAAGCTTATATTGTTCATGTTGTTGAGATTATGATTAGAGTTGCCACAGAAAACAATAAAAATGATGAATGCAAAACTCTTACTAAAGCTGATGCAAAGTGTCACTTAAGCTTCATTGTGTTTTTAATTGTGCCAAGTCTTGTGATATTACATTAAGAAAAGCCAAACAGAATAATTACGTCAGCTTAACAAGACTAGTATTTACTAGTCAATGATAATAAACAGCTACAGATTAATTAACAGGGTATTAACTGAACAACACAAGCTAGAGCCTCAGAGATGACCACTGAGTTCATCCAGTGGATAAATGTTCACTAAAACCTCCACTAATAGACTCCCAAATAAAAAAAAAAGTTTTTCTGTTACAGTCCAACAACATACCACATGGAGTGAATGAGTATAAACCCCTTTGAATCACAACATGCCACAAACAATTAGAAAGATCTGCTTTGCAGCCTGTGGTGGCAGCCCCACACCCACCCTCTGCATCATGAACACACTCAGTGTTGTAGACAACCTGTCAGCTGGCCAAGTAACAGAATCAGCCAAATCATGCAGGGGAGAGCAGAGTATTAAGCTTTTGGACAGACATTCGGCTGCAAACCATGTAATCCCCTGCTAGTCGCCACTGGCCAGAGAGAGACAGGCTGCTGCCAGGTTACAGTTTGTGTTGTGTTTTTGGCAGCTGAGATGTGGCTTTGTAATGGCTGAGAGGGAATTAGCAACAACACACAAGGTAGATACATGAAAGGTCAATGAGAAGAACCAGTGTTTAGCTGGGGTGGGGTTAATGTTACTTGTTAGCAAAAGAAAACAGCGAGGAAAAAGCAACCAGAGAAACACCTAACAATAGGAGCCAAAACTAGTTTTAAATTGAAATGTTTGTTTCTTGTTAAATGTCATAGTCATTGGGTTTACTCATTAAATATATTCAATAAAAGTGTCTTACAATAAGTGCTAGCTGGGAGCCAAGCAAAGCGTCCCTGTGTTTGGCACATGTCGCGATGATCTTCTGAGACTGCAACGTTACATAATTTTGCCATGCTGAGACTAAACGCAGAAGTAATTTCTGCCTCTTTGTGCTTGTAATTAAAAGCTGACACACCAAAAGCTGCTAATTGTATGTCGTGCTAAAGCCACTCTCTCCTGTTGCTGCTTTTGTAATTTTGTATTACAACAGTCGCTACCTGATCTGCTGCTGCACCACTCAAGGACGAGAGGTCTGGAAAATGGCGGTGATTGTTCTACAAATACAAAACTGTATTGGCACAGGAGGAACAAGGTCTAGAGAGCAGATTCCAGTACATATTTTCTTTTACCAGCAGAGTCATCAGCACTGAAAATCAAGAAGATCAACACAAAAAGTGTGTCATTGTGTGCAATGATACACATTTGATGTTGTCAGAACCCTTGTAAATGTCGCTCACAAAGTAAATCTATATTTAATATTTACAGAAACACAAAACCTGAATGTTATAAGCTTCATTCAAGTGGTGCTACTGCAAGGACATTGTATCACTTATTATAGATTTTACATGTTCATGAGTTCATTTGGAAGTTAATCAAGTCTAAATGCACTATTTGTTTTTGTCATAACAATCCACCATTTATCCCACAGGTTTTTTTTTTTTATGGTCACCTCCAACTTTTTAAACATTTTCGTCCTGACCAGCTGCTCCCCCCAACTTTTAAGCATTCATTGGCTTCCCCAGAAATCCAAGGGGAAAAGCTTGGAGGTGTAGTAGATGTCTCCCCCACAGTCAATGACTCCATCTCTCATAGTTCCTCGACGACCCTCTTCTCTCCAACAGAGTCAGACAGGCAGGCAGACCTCCACCGACCCGAGCACAGACACAATGGAGTGAGTGCTGGCAGCTTCATGACCCGATCACACTGTCTATTCTGCTGTCTCATATCTAACCTCAGAGGCTCCTGTCTCCCTTTAGAAAGTACAAACACACATCTAGTGTGTGCAAAATATATAGACGCATAATTCACCTGCACTGTTGAAGTTCTGTACTAGTACCTGCTGTGTATGTGAGGCGTGTCTGAACAATTTGCCTTGACCTTTCATTAGGGCCTAAATAGTTAGTTGATTAGTCAATAGTTGATCAATTGGTGCAATGATTAAAACTTTAAAGTAAAAACGCCAAATTTTAAATGTGAAGATTTCCTGTTTTATATTGTATCATTGGCTTTTGGGCTGCTTCTAATTTTCAAGAGGTCATGTTGGCATTTTCAGAATTCTGGCAGGCATTTCCTGATTTTGATAGATTGAATAAGGGAAGAAAATAATCAACCAATTGATCAATAACTGTAGTTGACATTATTTACAGCCCCACTGTAAGCCCACTCCTTTTCTGAGATAGATATTGAAAGCTTAGACATAAAAAGCTGAGCTATTACACCACGTGAAACACTCACATTCAAAGCATTTAGGTAGAAAAAGGATTGATTTAATTTAGTGCAGAGATAATCCACAAATTAGATATTTCCCTTACATGCAGTGTAAAGAAGATACAGATCCCACAGATGTTTTCTCGGCTCATTCTTTTTCTTCTGACACTTCTTGTCTCCTTGAGCATCAATCCACCCATTGTGCCCAATGTCATATCTTTTTTCTCCCCTTTCTTCCCCCTTCCCTCATCCATCCTCCATGCCCACCTCTCTACACCTGCCTCCTCTCGCTCCTGTCCAGTTGGTCGTCTTCCTCCACCTCCAGCCTGATGGCCAGCAGCAACGTGACCAACAAGACCGACCCCCGCTCCCTCAATTCCCGCGTCTTCATTGGCAACCTCAACACCCTGCTGGTCACCAAGGCTGACGTGGAGGCCATCTTCTCCAAGTACGGCAAGATCGTCGGCTGCTCTGTCCACAAGGGCTACGCCTTTGTCCAGTACTCCAATGAGAGGAACGCCCGGGCTGCCGTGGCCAGCGAGGACGGCCGCATGATTGTTGGACAGGTCTTAGGTGAGGTGGAGGGGGTTATGGGTAGTGTAGAACTGTAGTTCTGAGCCCTAACATCAGTATTGAACTCACTTTCTGAAATTAAGTGTGAACTATTCTTCTAGCTTCTGAAATGTATTAGTACTGGGGATTTTTTTGAGATTGGCTGTGATATTGAGAGCTTCTTTTCACCAAACTAACCCTTTTTTAGATTTGAATTTCTTAAAGGAGTAGTTCTGACCTTACCTCACCAGTTTGGCAACATCGTGGTAACTGACTTCAGGATGTTACCAAAGAAATAGTCCGGTGCCAAACCTCCTGTAAAACCACAGCAAATAATTCCTATATGCTGTGCATTTGTACACATTAAACACATTATCATCACCACAGGCGTGCTCTACCTGCCTACACTTAAATAAACACTTGTTTCTTTCTCAACAAGAATTAGAAGGAAAGATTGATAGCACTATTGTGTCTGCACAGAAAAAGATGAAGTTACAGCAGGAAATAATCACAGTAATTTGGAGTGATAAGCCATTTCCATGAACAGGCCATGAGTCTGTTCTAGGGCAAAGACATAAATAGAAAAATATATATTGATTCTCACCCCAATGACACATCTATCTCAATCCACAGTTGCTGCTTTTAATTGTTTTCAGCTGAGCCATGTGCTGCCCTCTAGTGCTAAACACAGGCACTTAAATGACTGTTGAATAGGTCAAACTTTAAAATACGAACATCTCAAAGGAAAACAGCTGTTTCTGATCAAGATTTTCTAAATCTGTTTGATGCTCCAAGCAGCTTAAATAAACCTGAGCAATTATTTGCAATGCCTGCGTTAGTCTTTCAAAATAAGATGCCATCAAGGGAAGGAGTGAAAGAATGTGATAATTGGGATTTCACACTTTCTATCCATAACACGTTTCTGGCTCTTTGTCCCACTCCTGACAGCTCTGACTCCTTCCTTTGACTCAGTGTTTTTCCTCCCTCAGACATAAACCTGGCAGGCGAACCGAAGCCTCACAGATCGAAGACAGTGAAGCGTTCGGCGGGGGACATGTACAGGTGTGTACACAATGCACCACATAGGTCATATAGTGCTATGTTGTGTTAAAATTAAATGCATTTGGCTGGAGTTAATCTTTCTGCTCTATCCCTTATCCTCTTTCCACAGTTCATCTTTTGATTTGGACTATGACTTTCAAAGAGATTACTATGATAGGTAAGTTGTCTTTGCTCATATTTTAATCAATGTATCTATCATTGATTAGCTTGTTGTAAGGTTTATTGTTCAGGGACTGTACAGTATTGTATTATATTCTCTTTTTAATTATTATATTTTGTATTTGTAAAAGTATATTTTGTAAAAGTAAAGGCAAACCAGCCATTCTGTGTGCTGTGTTACATTTAACACTTTGTGTCGCTACTTCAGGATGTACTCCTACCAGTCCCGGGTGCCTCCTCCCCCTCCGCCGCTGTCCCGCGCTGTCATCCCCTCAAAGCGTCCCCGGGTCAGTCTGAGCGGAGGAGGGAGCAGAAGAACCAAAACCAGCTTCTCCTCCTCCTCAAAAAGCAGCCAGAGGACCTCACGTACGAGTAAGTCCCATGTTGTCACATATAAATATGCATGTTATCTTTCAGCGTTGTCGTGACTTTTCTTCTGCTCCTGTTTCCATAGTGAAGGTGGATGATCTGCAGACCATCAAGAGAGAGCTGACACAGATCAAACACAAGGTGGACTACCTGCTGGAGAGCTTAGAGCGCATGGAGAAGGACCACAGCAAGAAGTCCGGTGAGCCTGAGATGTTGCAAAGTTTACGCCAACCTGAAAGACAGATAATGATATAAAACATTTTTATTGAGTAAAGAGATGAGATGGGTCAGAAAAACCTTGTTAATAACCTTTGGGGCCTTCATTTCTTTATGTTTCATAACAAAGGAAGCAAAATCCATCACAACAAATGTATAACAGAAGCAACATTTTAGTTGTTTTTCACATCCTTTTTACAAGTTCTCTGACTCATACTGCACTAGGATGAGTCATGAAATGGCATATGCAAATTTCAAATACACGAATCCAATAAAACACACAGCAATCACAAATTTTAGATTAGAGTAGCACTTAGGATGGGGTCCATCTTCCTCCTCTTCATCCCCCTGTGTAAGTTGGGAGGATATAAAAGGCAGACGATATTCAGCTGCTGCCATCACTTTATTTTTCTGGTTCTTGATCCCATCTGCTTTTTGAACTCATTTATCTATCTTCCTCCTTGCATCCCATTTTTCCCACCATCTCTTCAGACACGAAGAGCTCCAAACCAGAGCCTGGGGAACTGTCCCCCCTCCACTCATCTACCTCCAGCAAGAAGGAGGACAGCCTGAAACGGGACAGAGAGAGCCAAGAGCTGAACGACTCAGAGGAGGAGGGAGATCTGCTGGAGGATGAAGATGAGGTGAGGATGAGGAGAAAGAGAGCGAGAGAAGCAAAGCAAGTCAGTGACTTCACTCATATGTGATGAATAAAGTTATGTTTTTCCTTCTATGCAGATGAAAAGCAGAGGAAGAGATGAGGATGATGAGGAGGAAGGTGAGCAAGAGGAGGGAGAGGACGACGGTGATAGCGCCAATGGAGACGAGTCCTAAACAATACACAAAGACACATGCACTAAACTATTGTGTATGGTTGTGTTTCCACATCAGACTTGTACACAGTGGTCATGTTCTCATATCTGCTGAATTGACTGGACATTAATATACAATGTATTGTAGACATTTCTCTCTGTCACATAGATACACAAATTGATTCAATATGTCAAGTATTTGTTTCTAAATTTGGTCATTTTTTTTACTTTTTTTAAATTATTTTATTTAAATTTGAACAGACATTTTCTGACACTGGACAAAAGGTCAGTTCACTTAACATATTTTATGTTTCAGGCTCATAGCTCAGGGCTATGGGCTTCTGTGGTATAGAAAAATGGAAAGAGTAAAAGCCAAGCTCATATAATTTATTGATTTTAGATGAATGTGTTGAATTGATGCCAAAAATTGAACAAACTACTGTGTAGCAGTGGCTGAAACTTTAAGAAAAACTGAAAAAAGAATGCTCAGGTGCAACGGTTTAAACAAAGCCCGAAAATGTAAAATATATTCCTGATCCAGCTGCTGCACAGCTGCATCTTAACCAGCAGGTGGCAGTGTCTTAACAACTGGCCACGATGAATTTATTTCTGTGTTTGGCAGAAAATCTTAACCTTGAGCTTGACAGATAACGTGAGCATGTCCTAAATTTCATGTCAGATAACGTAAATGCTCAGACAACCCCCCCCCTCCCCCCCATTTTACTCTGAAAATACTTTTGTTTGTTGCTGAGGTGTTATGACCTTAATTGACCTTGACTTGTGTAATGCAGTGCTACTCCATGTTTGTCTGTTTCTGTTGATGTTCTGTTTGTTATTCATCTGCACTGGTGGAAGTCAATAAACATATTTCCCAAGTTGGATCTTGTATAGGATTTTGGTACTGCCTTAATGGGTTTGTTCAGGTTGCGTGTTAAGGTGGAGCTCCATTAAAGGGTCAGGGGGTTAAACTGAGAAAATTACATGATTGATAAAGTATGTTGAGTCTGTGTAGCTTCTGAAAACAGAGTAGACAGGTTGAGCCTGAATAGAGTGTGAAGTATTTTTATGGCCTCTTCAAAAACTCTGGCTGGATCAGATTCTCACTGACTTTAGAGCCATCCAAAGTGGTAGTTTTGCTTTTTTTCCCTCAGGTTTTGATTTGTCTCCACCTGTTCAAAGGTGAAAAAATTGCAAAATCAAAAACTTCCTTATATATAATTCCTTCCTATTTCCTATTATTGTTTTTCATATTTTGATTTTGAAGAAAACCATTTTGTAAATTTTGGAATCAAATTTCCCATAATGCTTTGGGAAACCAAAACAGGAAACACGTTACAGCTGATTCCATGTGGGCTACAAGTTAAACCATTTGAATTTAAGCCAATATTTGTTAAAATCTTTTAAAGTGGCACCACAAAAAAAAACATGCCGAAATAACTATTAGTAGTTTCTGTTTGCAGTTTACCATTGGGTTTAAAGCCAACTATCATTGGATTATTTTGATACTGAAGAAAACTTAAAAACGGGACGATTGTCAAGCAAGTTCTGAAATAAGAAGGTCGCTTTTTTCTGTAATTCTGAAGCTAATTTATGGGCGTTTATTCGCAATGGACATCAGATTTAATGATACCGCCAGAAAGGGTAAGTCACACCGAATTTATAAATATGTGTATGATGTCTGTGTGTTTGGATTTGACTGAGTTATTGCTTAGAGAAGTAGTATCAAATTTGACGCAAATCCTGGTAGTCAGGCTTCCAAGAGTTTTAAGTATGTTTCACTTCAGCAACACTTTCCCACTAGACAAACTGTGTCAACAGCCCTCACAGTTTGTAATTCTCAGTTTTAAAACATAGACAAACACCAAAACCTTCTGCATGCCTAAATATAATTTGAGTTAAGTGAGTTATTTAAACAGAACCAAAGATATTTTGGAAGAGTGAGCAACTCAGTCTACAAGCTGGATATGGAAAAGGAGAGTGAAAATAAATCTACTTGAAATGAACAAGCTTGTTAGTCCAGAGTTTCATTAGCAGTGACCAAGCCGCATCAATACACAGCTTCCTTATTAATATACATTATCCTGCTGGGAGTCTATTGAGGCTTTGGAGCTGGGTAATGAATGCAAGGACAGAGAGCTGGCAGGAATAAAGAGGAATGCAAAGAGGAAAGAGGGATAACTCATCAATAAGCAGCCATGTTCATGGTGAATTGTGATTAATGAGGGCACAACAGGCAGGCAGAGGTGCGTGGGGGATAATGAGAGTATGGATGGATGGGTGAACAGGCCGCAGAAGACGGGAGACAGATGGAGGAAGAGTCGACAGATGGAGAGATGACAGGAAGAGCGGAAAAGATTTTGTGGTGTGCACTGGAGGGGATGAAGAATGTGTAACAGTTAAAGTGAGTGATTGCAGCACAGTACCTTAGTTAAAACATTGTCTGAGTGCTGGTGGTTCTTATGCAACGCTTCACTGCAAGAACATGTTTTATAGTCTTCTCAGAAAACACTGGAAATATGTGCACTTTGAGTTTATCAGAGTTGTTTCCATTTACAGGGTTTTGGTGGATTTAAAATTATTCCATGTCTTCAAGAAACTATGTTGACAGGCATACTTTTCTGTTATAAAATGAACAGATTATATCATCAGGCCACATTCCAGGACAGGCCTGAAACACTGCCACCCTTATTCTTTGCAATGACTGACAGCATTTTCAAGGAAGCCATGAAAATTCCCCCCGGCAATGAGGGACAATGAGTCATTTTTTCATTTGTAACATTGCTTTTGAAGGCAAACCTTTGCTCACATAGTTGTGTAATGCGTTGCAGTATATAGCCAGTCTTCAATTTGATTAAAAGCTTTGAAGTTAAAGCATGAACGCACATGACTGCATGGGGCGTTAGCTAGAGAGGCAGACCTGTAATCAAAAGGTCATTGAATTGAACCATCAAAATGACTGATAAGGTCTTATTTTAGGAAATATGAGAAAACCAGTAACTTCTAACTGCTCAGATGAAGCAGTGAAGCGAGGTGTATGTACAAAAAATGAGTCCAAAGGCCGGACAAATTTGTGAAAAACTGATTGACATCTATACCTTATGTTGTCAATGCGTGACTGTGTCGAAATGAACATGAATGAAATTATAGTGCAGTGGGAGGAAGGCCTAGTCCGTTTGAATCAGTTGCACGGCTTCACCGCGGAGCCTGTTTTTTTCTGCCTCGCTTTTACACAGGCGCTAACATGAAATAGTCCCTTCTCATGGTGGTCATTTTGCCTTGTCACAACTGGAAAAGCTTTAATAACATTAACAATGGCTGCATTACACACTGGTTCAGCTGGCACAGCTGATAATGTTATTAGTGACACGTGTGACTAATAATACATTATCAATGGCCTTGTTACAGGTTTTCCTGTCATGATAAATCTAAATGTGACTGGTTTGTAATTGTGAAAATAATTATTTCTCCTCGTATCATCTTTCTCTTTTGGAACAGACAGATTAACTTTTGTTACCCTGAAATCGCATTATATTGAATATAGTACATACTTTGTGCGCAAAAGAGGTCTTCTTTTACCATAAAAAGGTAATAAAATACAATAAATAAACATGTTAACGTTTTGATAGTTTGCTCTAACATCTGAGGCTATATGTAAGTTTTGCTATTGCTACATAGCCTGCATTATAGTTCTCTAGTTAGCAGGTTAGGAAAAATGTCGCACGTTTAGCATCAGACTTGATTCACTTGCTAAGAGCTGTCTCCAGTGGTGGAGAGCAATCCTCTTGTTTTGCCTCCATTACTATCATTTCTATCACGTTATTGTATAGAAGTTAGCATGCTAACTAGCTAGCCCAAGGCTGTCCCAACCCTATAGCATCCAAACTGCCCTAAAGACGAAGTGCTGTCCATAGGATGTATTATAACCTCCTGTCTTGTAAACACATCAATGGTTGAAGCGCCTGGCAAGTAAACAGCTGTTAATGCTAAAGCTGGCTATGTAGCAATGTGGGAACTTACAACTTTTATAACTAAAACATTGTTCAAAAGTTTTGTGAAAATGCTTTCTTGCTGTGAGTCACTATGTGCTGTAAATATGAAGCTGTAGCCAGCAGCCTGTTAGCATAGTTTAACACAAATACTGGAAACAGAGTCACAGCTAGATATAAATTAGATTTCAACCTGAAACAGATCCGAACAACTGTAAATGTTCAAATAAAAAAATACAGAACTACAGAACATGACTCAATTACCTAATGTTTGAGGGCTGTTTAGAAGCCCAGTTGTAGTAATGAGGCTTTGTACTAAAATTCTGCTTAACGTAAAGAGATGGATGGAGGACTGAGGTTTCTGCAGTAATCCAAACATCAGATGTAAAAATAGCGAAGATGAACTGAAGTGAACATGAACGATGCAGCCCTGCAGGTGGGTGATGACTGAGGTGAAGAAGGGAGGGAAAATGAAAGCAACACAATAATCATGAGCCAACGAGAGGTCAAGGTCGGGAGGGGACGAAGAGAGCGAGGGATGAGAGGGGTGGGAGAGAGAAAGGGGGAGGAGAGAGATGAAAGCAAATGAGTATCGCTGGGCTGCAAAGAGGTCGAGAAGCAGGGAGAGGTGAAGGGGAGAGATAGAGGGATGGAGCTGTAAGCCTCCGGGGCTGATCAGCGCCACTGGGAACTCATTGTGTGAATGTGTGTGTCTGTGAGAGAGAGAGAGAGAACGTGAAACAAAGACATGAAAGATGAAAGTAGTCTATTAAAGTAGCTGAGCCTATGTGAGTGTGAGTCTTTGAGGAATTTGAGTGCGTTCATAGGAGTGTGTGCGCATGTGAGGTTCTGTGTAACACAGAGAGGGAGTTGGGTAAACACACAATGAGATATGAGTTAAACACAGGAGGAGAAAAGTTGGTGCCTGCAAATGTATTTCAGCAACTGTACAAGTGTGTGTGTGTGTAGATGTCTGCAAGTGTGTAAAACAAGCAACAGTAGCAAGAAAGAAATTTGCACTTGTTTTAATGTCAATTTACACTTACTTCCCTGTCCATTAACTAAAGTAATTAGATGCACTGTCTAACACTGCGTCATAGTGGGGCTGCACTGTAAAACTGTTGAACCTGGTAGTGAGCTTGTTTTGGTTCAGAGGTGCTTGTATTCGTGGTATTTTAAACAAAGAAAAACCTGCATCCCCGTCTGTTGTCTGTCCAAATAAGTATTGTTATTAGAATGCAAATTCTAAACAATTTACCTATTTGATAGTCGGCCATGTTAACAAACATTAATCAGTTTGTCAAATACATTTGTCTTTTTACGTAATAAAAGCAACCCACCATGACTCTGACAAAGTTGTTTAATGAGATAATTAATCAAGTAGGGCCATTTTCCCATAGACTTCTATACAATCGGATTTCTTTTGCAACCAACAGTCGCCCCTTTTGTCATTTGTCATTCAGCATTTTTATGAACAATCTCTAAAAGAAACTAAACAACACAAACTAAAGACTTCATTATTAATGGCAGGGCTTCCAACACTGCTAGCTGTCTGTTGACTGGCCGGTGTGTTTCCTAGCTTGTTCAGTCACAGCCTGGGCTGTCAGCTGGATCGAGTTGATTGTGGCTAAGTGTTGGCACGGACCAAATGTGTGCCAGCTCTGGGCCAGTGGCTGCTAGATTTGTTTCAGCTTTGTTTCGGTGAAGCAAGCTCACTTTCAGCACCAGTTAGTTGTACAAAAGCTTTGGGACCGTGTTGGTCTGTGGAGGTGGAACAAGTGTGGTGTAGCGGTAACCATGTTAGACTATATTCATTATGTCAGTAAAATTAGATAAAATCCACAAAAGAAAAATCACCCAGAGTCCAAAACCCAAAGATTTTAAATTTACAATAATAAAAAAACAAAAAAAAGTAGAAAACCTGCTAAATCCGGTTTTCTTCTTCGTGACTCTGTTGATTAATTAATCAATCTGTTTTATAGTTCACTGTTAAGCAGAAACATATTTTTTTTATTATTCATTTTTTATTGCAGAGCGTGCAGAATGTAAAAGCTGAATAAGCAACAAAAACTATTTCCCCCCACTGCCACAACATTTAACTCAGACCTGGCTGAGACAATGGAAGGTGCCTTCTTTTCTGGGTCCAGCCTGTTGTGGCTGCACTTGGCTGCACTTGGCTGCATTTAATTTAGCCTCACAAAGAGGAGCCCGACTGTACCAGTGTGTGTTTTCAACAGTATTGTGCAGCGGTTGCCCTGTGACTAGCCCCATAGCTGGTGTGAATATAAATGAGAGCGAAAGAGGGTTTTCCACCACACACAAAGAGGGAAGAGAAGAAGAAGAAAAAGAGGAAGAGGAGACGGACGAGAGGAGGAATTGTTGCCTGAGGTTGTTTTGCCTGCTGTCTCTTTTTCTCCCCTTGGCCACGTTCAGCAGAGAGAGTAAAACTTGGATTACCCCCCCCCCCACTCTTTCACTACACCCCTCTCTCTGTTTTCCTTTATCTTCTTTAATCTGTGCAACATTTGAACATCTCATGTCTATTTACCCCCCATCATCCTTACCCTTCCTCCCTGTGTCCTGCCATCGTTCCATTTTCCCCACACGTCATTGCTCCTCTCATATCTCTTTCCATCTGTTTCCCTGTCTCTCATCTCTCTTTAACCATTAAACACTATCACTCTCTTTTCCCTCCTTCCGTCCCTCTCACTGCGGAGCGATTATTGTCTGATCGCCTCAGATATGAAGAAGCCCTGCAGTAATCAGTCCTCAGCGTCCCTGCTTCCCACAGATAATCTGCTTGTGTTCAGCATCATAAAAAGCTGATATATCTGTTTTTCAGCGTAATACATTTATACATGTACCACAGTGATGCTGCTGCTGCTGAGAGCACACACACAAATACATATTGACCACGATACAAATCCTGCATTCAGTCTTCACAGTGAATGAGTTTATTTTAGGAAATACCTTTATTCTTGCTGAGTTATGTTAAGTTAGATGCCTTCAGACCATATATATATATATATTATATAACTCAGAGGTACAAATGCTTGAATGTATGAATGTTGAATGGAGGTCCGTAGATCTCTCATCCCCTAAGTCAGTGGTTCTCAAACTTTTTCACATACAGGACAAAATAGACTACGGATGGTTTTTACTTTTAGTAAGGATGCCACTTTGAGAGCACTGATCTAAGGCTACATTTCATATATTTAGTATAGCACACTACCTCTAACTATAAGATGACTACATTCTCCGCACACCTTTTAAATGGAAGAGACTGCAGATACCGTTTATTCCCTGTACAGATGTTGAAGTGATGTTAAAGCATTTTGACTCGTAATTGTTTTAATTAGCTCTATTGTTTGTTGACTGCATGCTGATTTCCTGACTGTTATTGTTTGGCTGTCTCTTGAAAAAGAGACCTTGATTACCTGAAAACTGCCTGATTAAAGAAAGTTACTAAATATAACCGTTGTTCCCAAAGCATTTCAAAGACCTTGCATCACAAAAGCAATTTGCTCCACTTACATGTAGATTTTTGCTGATCAATTTGTGAGTCCCTCAGAGCTCCTCCACAGTCAGATCCTGTTTTATACAGTCACTACATGAGCTTTGCAAACCAGCACAACTATAATTATGCATCATGATTTTGTTATGTAAATTCAATTGGGTTGATTGAATGTAGATTACAGTCACATTACAATCAGTCACTGTAGTAAAATATACTTTATGCTTACTAGATTATTTCAGTCATTGCTCTACATTATAACTTAAATGTAGTCATCTACAGTTTGTTTAAAATCGTTATATAATAATAATACATGCTGTAGATATGTAGCCATTATATTTTTAGATTATATTTGTAATTTTCCAAGGCCAAAATTGTGCTTACATACATACATAAATAATAATAATAATAATAATAATAATAATAACAACAAAGATCAGCAGTAAATCTCTCTGGTCTTCGGTCCCCCACAGCTTTTCTGTCCATATGGTTGGAGCCTGTTGTCTCGTTTTGTCATGTCATCAGGGCCAGAGCCGCTTTCCAACTCATTAATATTCATCAACATAGCTTTAATCTCTAGAAATTGGGTTATTGGCGTTGGTAGATGATTCTGCCTCTTTGCTCTCTCCCTCATTCTCACGCAACTCTTTGACTCAATTCCTGTGTGTTTGCCTCTGTATAATGTGGGGGGGTGATGAAAAAAAAGGAGAAGAAAATCGGGATTGGGGAGAAGAGAGAGAAAGGACCAAGATGGAGAGAGACAGAGAGAAAGGAGTTGTATAAGAGAGACAGAGCCAAAGAGACAGCTGTGACGTCACGGCCACTTTAAGTAGGTCAGGCACGAAGTTGTGATGTCACTTACACTGGAATCGGCCCACCAGGCCAATCGCATGCAGGGACACGCCCCCTTTTTTTCCACTGCCACAGGAAAATTAACTGCACCCCCTCCTCTCTTACACCCCCGACCCCCCCCCCCCCCC